>QJPP01004589.1:0-83429 GCA_003996215.1 Jaltomata sinuosa | reverse complement strand
TATAGAGCAACTACCTTTTTGCCCCTCTACACCTCAAATATTTTTAAATAACTCTCAATGCTCATTTGTCTCTCAACTTTTATATATATATTTCTTTTTCTCTTTTTCTCTTTTTCTTTTCTTTTTTTTTATTTCTATTTTTTCTTTTTTCTTTTTTTTTATTTCTATTTTTTTTCTTTTTTTCTCAACCTTTATTTTTCTTTTATTTTTTGTTTTATTCTTTCTTCTACGTTTTTTCTTTTTTCTCATTCTTTATTTTTTTTCTTTTCTCCTCTCAATTCTATTTTTTTCTCCTTTTATTTTTTATTTTTTTATTTTTTTATTTTTCTCAATCTTTATTTTTTGTTGTCTTTATTTTTTCGTTTTTTTCCTTTTTTTCTCAATATTTATTTTTTTCTCTCAACTTCTATTTTTTTATTTTTTCTTTGGTTTTAAATTTTTCTTTTCTCTTTTTTTTAATCAATTTTTTCGACCTTTATTTTTTTATGAGATGTTCTATAATTCTTGCTTTAGAGGCAAGACTTAGCCCAAAGACTTCCAAACAACAAATTATGCCCATGAGCAAGACTTGACACTAGTATATTGTGTCTTGATTTATGAGATATTTTATAACACTTGCCTCAAAGGCAAGACTTAGCCCAAGGACCTCTCAAAAAATACAAGTTACGCTCCATGGGCAAGAGTTCACACTACTTCATTATGTCTAAATTTATGAGATACTCTATAACTCTTATCTTAGAGGCAAGACTTAGCTCAAGGATTTTCAAACAACAAGTTATGCCCCACGAGCAAGACTTGACACTACCTCATTGTGTCTTGATTTATGAGACATTCTATAACTCTTGCCTTAGAGACAAGACTTAGCCCAAGGACTTTCAAACAACAAGGTACGCCCCATGGGCAAGAGTTGACACTATCATATTGTGTTTGATTTATGGGATACTCTATAACGCTTGCCTAAGAGGCAAGACTTAGCCCAAGGACTTTCAAATAACAAATTACGCCCCATGGGCAAGAGTTGACACTACCACATTGTGTCTTGATTTATGCGATGCTCTATAACTCTTGCCTTAGAGGCAAAACTTAGCTCAAAGACTTTCAAACAACAAGTTACGCCTCATTGGCAAGAGTTGACACTAACACATTATGTCTTGATCATGAGATGCTCTATAACGTTTGCCTTAGAGGCAAGACTTAGCCCAAGGGCCTCCCAAAAAACAAGTTATGCCCCATGGGCAAGAGTTAACACTACTTCATTGTGTCTTAATTTATGAGATGCTCTATAACTCTTGCCTTAGATGTAAGACTTAGCTCAAGAATTTTTCAAACAACAAGTTATGCCCCACGAGCAAGGCTTGACACTACCTCATTGTGTCTTGATTTATGAGATGTTCCATAACATTTGTCTTAGAGGCAAGACTTGTTTCAAAGGACTTCCAAACAACAAAGCACGCTCTTAAGTTTACTTCGATTTCAAAGAAAGAAGATCTTCTTTGCAGATTATCCAACTTTTTTTGTTCATTAGCAAAAAATAATAGAGGTTAAGAAAAAAGAAAAAAAGAGAAGAATAAAAGAGAAAAGAAAAAAAAAAAGAAAAAAAAAAAAGAGAAAAAAAAAAAAAAAAAAGAAAAAAAAAAAAAAAAAAAAAAAAAAAAAAAAAAAAAAAAAAAAAAAAAAAAAAAAAAAAAAAAAAAAAAAAAAAAAAAAAAAAAAGGTTGAGAAAAAAAAGAACAAAAAAAAAGTTAAGAGAAAAAAAGAAAAAAAAAGAAAATAAAGGTTGAGAAAAAAGAAAACGAGAATTAAAAAAAATTGAGAAAAAAGATAAAAAATTTAAAAGATAAAAGATAAAAGAAAAATGAAAATTAAAAGTTGAGAGACAAATGAACATGGAGAGTTATGGTGTAGAGGGGCAAAAATGTATATGTTCTATACATAAAAAGAAAGGAAGGGTATTTTTTAAAGACTTTTCTTATGAGGGGCATAAATTGAAGACCACTCGCTTTTGAGGACACTCCATGTAATTTCCTGGGACATGTCTATTGTGTTCCTTGTCATTCACAATTCCTATCCAATCTCAGTGAGCCTTTAACACAATTAAAACTTAATAAAAATATATTGATTTTGGGTTTTAACCCGTTTTTTAGTCTATTTCAGTTCAATTTGTCTTAGCTCAAATACCTTTTGGACGGATCAATAACCCATATATTTATCAATTCAATTCATTTTAATTCACTCAAATTCAGTTCACCACCTATTTGACACCTATAACATTCGGGTAGAATCTAGGTAATACCTGATTCGGTACAAACAGTAAAACAAAATTAGGTAAATTCCATTGTTAAAATTAGATACTCATTTTATGCATCTTTTTGTTATAACATTCAAATATTATTTAAATATATCATAGTGGATGACATTTTTAGTCCCAAAACATGATCACTACTGGTAGCTGCAGCTAGATCATCTCATTAATGGATGTCAAAAGCATACTACTGTTCCATTGGCTTCTCTGCTCTCCAATATTTCTATCTGCAACTGCCTCCTTGTTAACGAAAAGCTTCTCGATAATCAGGACCATCGACATTTGTATTACTTAATATTCTTGATGAAGTGAGTTCCTCAATTGGATTACTAGTTATAAATTGTTCATGCTCCCATATATATTCCTCTTCTTTTTATTAGCATGCATTATGCATAGGGAGCAAGATTTTGTTGGTCTGAATCTTAGGAATTATCTTTGCTGTAATGGTTCTTCGTCGCAAGATGAACAAAATAAGCTTGCCCCGAAAAAATATTTGGAGCGGAGGTTGACAGTGCTGGTGGATAAATATTTGGAGCTCGATCTAGTCTTTTTAAACTTTTTGTATTTATATCTATAAATAGGGAATTTTTAAAAAGTTTTTAAACTTTTTTTATAAATATGGATATCGATACATTACATAATTATTTATATAATGTCGATACACGTTTATACAATATCAATACATCACATAACTTTTATACAATATCGATATACATTTATACACCATTTATACAATATGATACATTAAATATACACTACATAACTATTTATACAATATCATACATTGCATAACTATTTATACATCATATATACTTGTTCATACACCGCTTATACAATATCGATATGTTACTTATACACTATATAACTATTTATACAATATCAACACATTACATAAACAACGTTTGAGAAATTATACATGAATTTCCCTTGGTGATCAATAAAAGTAATAAAAAATTTAGTTACCAAAAAAAAGGGTCATTTAGCCACGGTTTTTATACCGTTTAGCCACGGTTTGACCGTGGCTAAAACGCGAGTGTTTTTGACTTTTTGACTATTTTTTTTGTAATTAAAAACATGGCTATATTTGTTGTAAACTAATTATTTTATTGTATATATTCGAAAACATGGCTATATATGTACCTTGAAAAAATAGTACCACTTTAATATGATTTTTTGACTATATAAAAATTTATTTATCTAAATAAAGGTAAAATTGAAGAAGATTAATACTTTCTTGATATATAAAAATAAAAAAAATCATTTATTTCAAATTAAATATAAAAGTTAAAAATACTCTATAATATGGATCTGATGAAATAATTGTTAAAGCATAATTCTTGTGTCATTCAAGATCTTTAATTAGTCATTATTGTTAAAGCATAATTCTCTAAAAAAAATTGGGATAATTAGGCAAAATGACCACTCAGCCATATTATTTATCAAAAAAAAGGCATTTTTTTAATATTACCAAAAAAATAACAGCCTCCTTCTTCTTCTGCTTCTTCCTCCCTTTTGCTTCTGCGTCCATTCTACTTCTGCATCATCTAAGTCTCTGATGATTTCTCATATCTCTGAAACAAATATTCTGCTTTGCGTTTAATTAATTTCTGGAGTTTCGATGTTTTACTTATAGTATTTTGGGAGATATGGTGAATGAAATTGATCTGTGTTTCTGATTGAACAATGACCGATAACCTCTTTCTTTTTACTCTTCTGGTCTCCCATTAATTTCTATTTTTCTTTTTCATTTTAGGATTGCATTTTCTTTGTCAGATTTGTGAGAAACATAGCTCAATGATTGAATGTCTTTATTTGGCAATATATACGCTATGCCGATTTAAATCATGAGTAGATGAATTCTTTTCAACTGTGAGAGCTGTTTGTATTTTTTTTTTTAATGTGATTTTTGTGTTATTTGGATCTCTTCTGCTGTGGTGAGTTCATGAAATTCACATGTCAGACTTTAGAGAGAAAAGCCTTTTTTTTCCTGAGCTAATGTTAATTTAGAAAAATAAATATCGATATATTACATATACATGACATAATTATTTATATAATATCAATACACGTTTAATTATCATTTATACAATATCGATACATGTTTATACACCACTTATACAATATTGATACACGTTTATATACCATTTATACAATTTTGATACATTATATAACTTTTATACAATATCGATATGCGTTTATACACTATTTATATAATTTTGATACACTACATAACTTTTATACACTATCGATACATTATATATACATGCGGCTATTTTTCTCGTAATTTTTTTTTATGGCTAGTTCATTTTTGAGCTATTTTTTTTATAAAACTAACTTGGTTATATTTATTGTATATATTTGAAATTATTCCTTTTTCTTTTCTTGTATATCATTCAAGATCTTTAATTAGTCATTGCAAGTAAAGTGCTCTTTCTCTCTCCCCATTTTTCAAACTGTTGTTTTATTTCTTTCTACATAAAAAAATTCCTTATAAGGGGTAGAACAAGAGTGATTTTGCATAATGATGTGAGGCCAAAATTACATATATTTAGTTATTATTTATCTTATATTTAATTTTTCTATTATTGTTTTTGAGCATTGATTTTATGAATTATTCTTATATTGGATATGTTTATTTGTAGGATTAAAATGATGAAATGTGAAAGATATTTGAAGCAGAAACGAATTAAAAACGAGAAAACATATAAGGAAATCAAGCAGACAGCTTAATAAATTAAATATAATATTTTATTAATATATTTAAATGGAGCAGCAAAGTCCAAATTGCATAGAATTGAAAATGGAAAAATTAGAAAAAATGTCTATTGGGTTAAATTTTTACACAAAAAATAGCTCACTTAAAAAAATAACCCCCTTATTATCTTTATTAGCCACTCGGCCATTTTTAGTTACTAAAAATAGTCTTTCGGCCTGCTTCCTTTCTTCTTCTTTATTTTGCTTCATGTTCTTTTTCGTTTTTCTCCATATTCCTTCATCTGCTTTTTCACTTCTTTTTTATTCTTCTGCCTCTTCCTTTGTTCTTCTCTTTTTCTTCTTTGCTTTCCTACTTTTTTTTTCTTCTTCATCATTATTTTAAGCCATTAAAATTTCTTCAAAAGCTCGATTTTAAAATTTGACATGTCGTAAACGTGAATCATTTTGAGCGAATTATATACCAAAAGACTCGAAACATCGAGGGTAGCTCATATCTAAAATTTGAGATTGTTTAGAGGAGATTTTGAGTTGGTCAGAATTGAAAGAACTTGTTTGAAGAGGTTGTATTAATGGTTGAAAGCTTTGTTGTTTATTATGCTTCCATTCAAAGACTTAATGACTGGAAAAAATAGATCGATACACTTGTACACACTATTTATACAATATCGATATACATTTTTACACTATTTATATAATATCGATACACGTTTGTGCACTATATATACAATATTAATACACGTTTATACATCATCTATACAATTTTGATACATTACATAACTTTTATACAATATCGATACACGTTTATATACTATTTATATAATTTTGATACATTATATAACTTTTATATACTAACGATACATTACATATACATTATATATACATGCGGCTTTTTTTTTGTAATTTATTTTTGTGGCTAATTCATTTTTGGGCTATTTATTTTGTAAAGAAAACTTGGCTATATTTTTTGTAAACTAATTACTTTATTGTACATATTTGAAATTATTCCATTGAAAATTGAAGAAAAGGCTTAACTACACACCTGGCCAATCACGAAGAGAAGAGAAAAAGGGACCAGCGACACAACACAGCAGCCCAAACCAATTGAGTTTTGGTTTCCTAGTCTATTTTGGACTCAGTTATTTTATTTGAGGCTTTTTCTACACCTATAAATATTTCATGAGAATAATTTGTACATAACTTTTGACCTATGACGAGCTAGGAGCCGCCGTGTAGGCCGGAGAATATTGATTTCATCTTTTTTCTCCTTCATTATTTATTTTTATGGTTTCCTTTGGATGATTTGTTGTAATTACTCCATGTCTATGTGGAGTTAAATTTCTCGTTATAGGATTATGGTAGCTAACTCCATGATTGTTGAAGTAGACGATTAATTCGATTATTTGCTTATCACATTAGTTGTTCTTATATTCTTGTGCTTACTATTTTAATGCTTCGCGACCATTAAAATAAATTTATAATCTCTTTGTGAACTCGGAAGAAGAATTATTGGGATAGAACAAAGAATATAGGGAGCAAGACCTCTCTTTTGTAACGTAAAGAGTAGGTTTGCAACTAGGATAGGAATATACCTAGAACACCTTGTTTGGTTTATACAGGAAGATATATAAAAGCGTTCGAAATAAGATGTCACATTCCCGCTCAACGATGTAGTTGTGATGCTATTCTGGATAGGCAATTAAAGGCTCGGAAGACCATAGTTGTAAAATCAACCCCGAAATCAGCAACTAGATAAATAAACAAGTCAATGAAATCGCTTAGTTAACATGATTGTTAGCGAACATAATCCTTGATCAATTTCATCATATTGATTACGTGAAAACCTGTTCTTTATTTGGTTAATTGTTCATTAGTTAAATTCTTCTTTTTATTTCTAGATTAGTTAATCATAAATTCATCTTTGGATTTTTACGCTTGAATAAATAATTAGAACTAGTTTAATTTAGTAAAATAGTTAATCGACAAGTCCCTATGGGTAAGATATTTGGACTTTCAATCCTATATTACTTGTACGATCGCATACACTTTCGTGTGCGTTAGGACGCAACAAGTTCTTGGCGCCGTTGTCGGGGACTTAGAAATTAGCAAATTTCTAAATTTTCTTATACGACTTTATTATTCAAGTATTGACAACTTGATCTTAGCTTTTGAAAAATCTGCAGGTACAGACTTTGAACTGTTAATACACTGGCAAGGACGAAAGACTTAGTGGAACCACACACTGAACCTAAACGACTATTTCACCAAAGGAGAAGGGCAGCAGCACTTTATCCTATCAAGTTTCAGGAGGTGGTTGATAATCCAATCCAGTTAGTTGAATAACCAGAAGTTATTCCCGTACAAATGGCAGCACCAAGGCCAGTGTGAGATGTGGCAATCCCACTCGTGACTAATGTCACCAACAACATTCGGAAACCCGCAGCAGGGGATCGCTTTAAGCTTAAGCAGAATATGGTGCAACTCCTGCACACCAATGATCAGTTCACGGTCTTATCGCATAAGGACCCGCAGCAGCATATCCAGAATTTTCTAGAAATCAGTGTACATTCATACCAATTGAAGTCGCAGAGGACTATGTTAGACTGACATTATTTTCGTTTTCCCTACTTGGGGAAGCGAGGAAATGGTTGAAAGTTGAGCCGCCGAACTCCATCACTTCTTGGAATGATTTGGCCCATAAATTCTTGATGTGTTTCTTTCCATCTGGAAAGACAGCCAAGCTGAAAAGCGAGATATTTAGTTTCAGGAAGAAAGACGGTGAGAATCTCTACCAAGCTTGGAAGAGATTTAAGTCCCTCCTAATAGACTGTCCTCATCATCAACAGACAAATAAAGTGTTGGTCCACACATTCATTGATCAGCTTGATTCTCATTCGAAGATTTTGCTAGACTGTGCAGCAGATGGGCAAGCATTAGAAAAGACTTATAATCAGTTGTACACTCTTCTGCAGAGGATGGCGCAAAGTAATCCGGAATGAAACACAGACACAAAGCAGAGCCACGCCTAGAAAGGTTGCCGGGTTGCTTGAGGTAGATTCCAACATGAATTTATTTGTCAAGGTGGAATCTATGGATAATCAGATGAACAATATAGCTACGGTCCTCAACAAGTTAGCTCTTGGAAATAATCAGGCACAAGTGAATGCGGTGCAGCCTGCAACTCTTCAGTTTTGCGAGACTTGTGGAGGGGACCATCTATCAGAAGATTGTGCAGCAAATCTGGATTTTGTGAACTTTGTAGGGTATGCACAAAGAGGTGGAAATCAGAATTTTGGCAATGCATACAATGAAAACTTGAGGAATAATTTGTCATATGGCAACAACCAAGGTCAGAATCAATTCAGTAACCAAGGTCAGAATCAACAGTTTGCTGGAAACAATAAGCCTACGACATTACCTAGAAACATCGAAGACATGCTGAAGACGATCATGGAAAGCCAAGATAGCTATGAAGCAGAGATGAAAGATCAGAGAACTGTCATCCGAAACTTAGAAAAACAAGTGGGCCAGCTAGCTGAAGCATATAATATGAGACCTCAGGGTGGTCTTCCAGGAGATACTGACCCAATTCCTAAGCAGGTGAATGCAGTCACGACCCGAAGCGGTAGAGAATTAGAAGAGATTGCACCAAATAAAGCAGAGCCCAAGTAGTAGAAGTTGCAATAGGACAGGCAAAAGCTAGTGCAGAGACAGAGGTGAAAGAAGCTGAAATTATTGTGAGGCCTCCTCCACCGTTCCCTCAGAAATTGATCAAACATAAAGAGGAGGCTGGCTTTAAGAAATTTTTTGACCTCTTGAGGCAGGTGCACCTTAATCTCCCCCTCATAGATGTTCTTCAGAGAGTCCCAAAATATGCGAAGTACATCAAGGACATTGTGGCAAACAAGAATCGATTGACTGAATATGCCACAGTCGCCCTTACAGAGGTATGCACTTCTCAAATTCAGAACAGGTTGTCAACCAAACTGAAGGATCCGAGAAGTTTCACAATTGAGATCACCATTGGCCAGAAGGTTATAGCACGAGCACTATGCGATCTTGGGACAAGTATCAACTTAATGCCATTTTTTGTCTTCAAAAAGATGGAATTTGGTAGCCCTCGCCCGACTACAATTGTTCTGCAATTGGCAGACAGATCTTTGGCTAGACATGGGGGCATTATTGAGGATGTATTGGTACAGATTGGATCTTTGATCTTTCCGGTGGATTTTGTGATCTTGGATTTTGAACCAGACCTAGAAGTTCCATTTATTTTGGGACGTCTAATATTGGCTACAGGCAGAGCATTGATAGATGTTGCAGCAGGGCAACTCACCATGAGAGCACATGATAAGGTGGAAGGAAGTCTTCAATGTTTACAAGGCAATGAAGTTGCCTGCATTATATAAGGACTTATCGGCTATTACTATGGTGGGCATAGAATCAGGGATACCACTCATAATATCCAAAGTTCCATTAGAGAGAGCCCTCATAAGGACAGACTTGTATGGAGATGGAGCAGCACATTAAATGGTTCAATGTTTGGAAGCAGCATGGGTGTTGTCTAGTACTACTGAGTTCGAGCCTCTTAATAGACCTCTGGGACCCCCTCCCAAGCCATCTATTGAAGAGGCTCCGAAGTTAGAGATGAAACCACTCCCACTTCATCTGAAGTATGCATATTTGGGAGAAGATGATACACTTTCGGTAATTCTCGTAGCCGGGTTAAATGAAGCACATGTGAAAGAAGCTTTAGCAGTATTGCGGAAGAGGAAAAAAGCAACTGGGTGGAAGATGTCTAATATTCATGGGATTAATCCATCTTTTTGCATGCATAAGATCTACATGGAGGAAGGTTACAAGCCCATGGCACAGCATCAGAGGAGATTGAACCCTCCCATGAAGGATGTAGTGAAGAAAGAGGTGATCAAGTGGCTAGATTCAGGTATTGTGTTCCCCATTTCAGATAGCAAGTGAGTCAGTCCTGTTCAATGTGTCCCCAAGAAAGGGGGGATGACTGTGATAACCAATCAGAAGAACGAGTTGATTCTAACACGTATAGTCACTGGGTGGAGGATTTGCTTGGATTATAGGAAATTGAATGAAGCCACCCGGAAAGATCACTATCCCATTCCATTTATTGATCAAATGTTGGACAGGTTAGCTGTATAGGAGTACTTATGCTTCTTGGATGGATATTCTGTCTATAATCAAATAGCTATAGCACCGGAGGATCAAGAGAAAATGATGTTTACTTGTCCTTATGGCACATATGCTTTCAAGCATATGCCATTTGGGCTCTGTAATGCGCCGACTACATTTCAAAGGTGTATGATGGCTATCTTCTCCGATATGGTAGAAGAGATTGTAGAAGTGTTCATGGACGACTTCTCGGTATTTGGGAATTCGTTTGATGCTTGTCTTCTAATAAATGCTTAAAGTACTCTCCCATGAGGAGGTATCGGCGATCATCAAGCAAAACACATTTATAAGTACCCAACGGATATCGGGGTCATACCCACAGAGACTTGTAGATAGCACAATGATGATTGTATAGAAATGACTTCACTAAGAGAGTAAGTGTTTAAATGCAAGAAAGTAAATGATTAGGGGGAATTGGAAATTCTGTCACAAAAATTCAATTCGTAGTAAAGCAATAAAGTAAAACGAGTGTTCCAAATTGAGTAGACGACTAAGGAGGTGTATCCAATGGGGCTTTAATATGGGATAAGGTGTTTGTCTATTCACACTTATTCTCGCTCATTGACATCGGTAGCCTTGATCATGGGTATGGTTGTTTATCTCTCGATCAACAACCATATATCCGATTATCCCAGTTAGAGCACTATCGGTTAAATCATCAAACAACCAAGATCAAGATTGGGGAGGTCACACTATCTCTAGCTTAGACCCTTAAATGAGTGATTCTGTTGACATGAGCTATTTCTAGCCTCAAATCTGAATAGAGTCCCAAGTTTCCACTAGTAATTTCACATCCAAAACTATGAAATTCTCTCTCAAGTAACAACATAGTCAAGTAATGAAAATTAATGTTGGCAACCACCAATTTTAGGATTAAAATTTGGTGAAACTACTAGACCCATGTCAAATAAGCAATTATAAGTAAGAATTAACAACACCCACACCCATTTGTCAAGCACTCATTATCAACACATCCCTAGACAATTGAAATTAGCTACTCATGCTAAAGAAAAGAGATATACCAAATAGGTAAGTAAAATTCCTGTTCATTCAAGTGTAATTTCAAGTTCTAAGCTTGATTTTTGTACACAAATGATTAACCAAGATTTGAAAGAGACAATGGATTGAAACCCTCTTCTTTTTGGAGAGAAAATCTTGTTCTCAAAGCTAAAATTACTTGCAAATATTCAGAACTAAAAAAGATTTTTTACAATTGTGCCTAAATTGGCTTATCATACTTTCCCAAAACGTCACTAATTTTTTGGATAAAATTGCCCTTCGGGTGGCGTGCGATGCGATGTGCAGTTCACATGTCGTGATGTGCGCGCCGCACACCATCTTCAGTTGCACCAGTGACTTCAATTAGTTTTGGAGGCTTCGTGCGAAGGGGGTGCAGTTCGCACCATGCGTTGTGCACGTTGCACATCGACCGCACCCCTTAGCAGATTCTTCAGTGACTTTTGTGGCTCTATGCGATGTAGGTGCATTCCGCACCACAGCTTGTGTGTGTCGCACGGGCACCGCATCTCAGGGCAGAATCTTCATCTTTTCCGATCACTTCACACTTCACTCCTTTTAAGATCTTTTTGGATCCATTTCCTTATTTTCCATTATTGATCATAAGTACCTGCATAGACATCAATAAAGGCTATAAGAACCTCTAAATCTATTCAAAATATAGCAATAATTCATGGATAAAGGCTCAATAAATTGATAAATTACCGATTTATCAAACCCCCAAACTTGAACTATTGCTTGTCCTCAAGCAAGATACTCACAAGACAAAGAATGAATTATGCTCTAGATTCAATCAAGGCACAAAGTACTAATCTATACTAAAAATTAAGAAAAAGAATAAACAAAAAGACTCAAACAAAAGACTTAACTACAATGCTCATCTCAGTTTGAACCACCACAATATCAAGGCAATTGGTCATTTCAAAATCTTTTCCAAAAGGACTTCATTTCTCATTCAAAATCAAGAGAATTTTGTCATTCAAACCAAGACATTTAAGCTTCTCAAGTCATTAGCATGGACCGTCAAGGTTTGCCTCGAGATTTGCCATACAACTTGTCTCATCCATTCCTCTCAATTGAAATAGAGACTTCATGTTTAAATTTGAGTGTATGATGCCACTCACCACAAGAGAGAATCCCGCTCACAATCATGCAATTCACAAAACCATGGGATTATAGGAGAACCAAGAAGACACTCACTCTCTCAAGAAAGTTCAAGTGCACACATGTCAAACGATAGACTTTCCCTTCATGTAAATCGCCACTAATGTAGGGTAGCCAAGCTCGGAATCACCAAGGACTTACGGGTTATGATGTTGGCTAGGGCTAAGGTGAGGATTTCATTTGGTTCAAGTGACTACACCTCCCTAACGCTCTTTGTTATTATTTCGAACACCGCTCATATTTTCAAATTTCAACTTCACATTATTTCTCCCTCACACAGCTCAATCTTCTCCCTTCCAATCATGATCCTTCAAACTCCTTGTATCACCTTTGTTTGGTAGCACCTATTCTTGCTTTTCATTTTTGCTCATTGGATTAAACTTTTGGAGCAATTTTCAATTCAAACCTAAGGTGCTACCTTGCACTTGAAGTGCATTCCTTTTCTTCTCCTCATTTGATCACATACACCCCCAAACTTAGGCATTTGCCTATGTTGTCTTTTAATTCCCCCACCCCCAAACTTAGGTTTTTAGCTCACATTTCACTTTCAAGCAATTAGATAGGACGGGTGTCAAGATAGAGATTCCAAAAAGGTCAAGGTGTTAACCAGGTGCCAAAGAACAATTACAAGCTCAAAGGGGTTCACTAGGATTGATGTCATGGAAAGTCATTTGGGTGAAATGGCTATCAAAAAGGGCCTAAGGTCATCTTCCAAGCTCAATCACACCTAGAATTTTGCCTTGAATAACATTCGGGGAAAGATCTAGATGACACGCATGCACGAGAATCAAGGTAAAGCCTCACCACATAAGGCATCATGCCACAAGACTTTTTTCATTAGTCTCAAAATTAATTGAGATAAATGACTTTCGACAAGCTATTCCGAGTTTGTTACACACTCGTTTGTGAGTCAATCAAGCCAAAGCGAGAGTGTGTAAGTCATGACAAGAGAATGCTTTTCCTCAAAAATTCATTTCCCTTCTTCCTTTTGTTTTCAAAAACAATTTGCCAAGAGAAAATCTTTTGTGGGCTCATTTCGAGACAAGCAACTACTGACTCAATTACAAACTAAAACTTGGCATTTTCCCTTAAGAAAGTTGCCTCTCAATCTATTATAGGGAAACACCAACCCGGTTCGATATAAAAACAAAAGAAAAAGAAAGATAAAGAAAACTTTTGCTCCTTGAAAAAGAACCGTGGTATTAAGAAAACCCTCAGAGTTTATTGCTAAACTACTATTAACAAGGTAATATCCAAATTGCGCGCTCATGATTCATTTAAAAACAAGCCTTGACATAGGCCTTTAGCGCATTTGCAAAGCACGGGTAGTAAAACAATGGGGCATGTAAGACCAACCCGGCAATACAATCACAACAATAAAATAAAAAATTAAGCCCGTCAAGGGAATAATTAAGCTCAAAACAAACTAACATAATCTAAAGGCCCGGCAAGGGCAATAAGCATAACAATCATTCAAAATATGCCCGACAAAGGCTAAATTAAATCTAGCAGAATTAAAAATATCAACAAGCACTGGCAAGGGCAATAAAAACAATATCTCAACCCCAATCACGGGCCACCAACAAAAAGCAATTAAATCCACCCCATCCCTATAAAAGAAGCATTGCCCTCAATGCTAATAGCTCAAGGAAAAGAAGGGTGAATTCCCTGGAGGACTATGCCTCATCATCATCATCATCATCTACTGCCTCATCATCTGAGGTCCTTCTACTTGGGCCAGCACCACCCTTTCGGGAGTGCGCAGTAACTAAGAAATCTCTAAGGGCCTGCTGAAAATTTAGATTCCGATCGTCATCATCGAGTAATGCAGCCGCATCACCAGGTAACTCCTCCTCATTATCCATAAGGGATGCCAATAAGTTATCCAGGGGGGCCAGGAATGGTGTGAGGTTGAGGTAAGGTATTCAAATCTTCCTCTCCCACTAGGGCCTTACCTTTTGCCTTATCGAGATCCTTTTGGAGTGTCTTGACAGATTTTTCACAAACATCCACCCTTTTGCAAAGAGTGGACACTTTCTCTACAACTCCTTTGATGGCCCTCTTCACCACCCTCTCAATCAATCCTGGTAGATCGTTTGACAAATCCCTCAATTGCCTCTCATGGTTGTATATTTTGTCAACCATATCTTGGAGCCCACTTTTAGATACTTGCTCTCTAGGTGCATCGGCAGTGGATGTGTGTGTTTCTGAAGCATAATGAGAAGGAGATGAGGCATGTAATTCAGCATCAGAGTCATCATCCTTATCTTTCACCGAAACCTCTACCCCACGCCTTTTGAAACGAGAAGCATCTCGGTCAGTTTTCTTATCAAGATCTAGCACACCAATGGCCAAAGTAGGGGCATCACAATCAAAGTAAGGAATGCCAGTATGTGCACAAAGTTTACTGATTAGCACTGGAAAGGGGAATGCATCACCACTCCTACGAGCCTTCTTTTTTATCACCAAGGCGATAAACTCACCAATGTTAATATGATCTCCCACCATGATTGCAGATATTAGAATGGCCCCATCATGCGTGACCTTTTGGTCGTTCTGAGAAGGCATGAAGCGGGTGCGGACAAAATCATACCATAGGCGCGCCTCAAAGTACAAAGTCCAGCGTGGGATTTCACCCCCTAAAGTATCCCAAAGAGGTTCATCAGGAGCAATGATAGGAGTCGCCTATTCGAGAGGTTTGTGCATGAGAAGTAGCTTAGCCATGAGCTCAGGGGCTGGTTCAATAAGAGTGCTCCAATAGATAGAATTAATTGCAGTTGGGGTGATTTTGATCTCTTTACCCCGAACAAAGACTGAGTCCAATACGGGGAATGTTTCACAACCCCCTTTGTAGCTTTTAGCATCTTGTGTGGCCTGGTACGAGGCGAAAAACTCTCGGACTAACTCCTTGTAATAGTTTTTGGGTACCTCCTGAAATGGTTGCCACTATCGATTGGCAAACTGAGTGGGGATATTGGGTAGGTTATCCACCATTGCATCCAGGTTAAAGCTTTGCTCTGTGTTGAATTACCTACTAATATCACGATCATCAATCACCTCCATGCCCTCCATTCTAAATCGAACCCCCTCCTCCTCTGAGACTTGGTTACGGGAAGATGAGACTTTATTTTTCCTCTTTGAGGTTGGATTAGAGGATGAGAGAGTTGTTGGTCTTCGTGAACTCCTCTCGGCGTTACCCCTATTAGAAGACATATTCTGCATACAGATATTGTGAGCCAAAAACAACAACAAAATATACAAAGAAGTTAACAAACTAAAAAAAATAGAATGCAACAAAGTAAAAAACAAAGTAGGGGTCTGTTGGCTCGTGCGATCCACATGTGAACCGCACCAGAGGAAGTGCGTGTCGCATATGCCTTTGCACTAGCTAACAGAACCCTGGAGGAGTTTTTCCACTGAGGTGCAAAGTTGGTGCGGACCGCACCAACCAAAGTGTGTGTCGCACCAGGCTTCGCCCCTCGAAGAAGTGAACTGGCCTTCTTTTTTAACATGGTGCGATGCCTTGTGCGACCCGTACATCAAGATCTATGCATCACATGCGAAACACACAAAGGCACAATTGGAATTTTTGGTTCCTTGTGTTCTTGTAAATTACGCATGTGATTCATAGAGCAAGTTGTACTTAGGAACTTGGCACCACGCAACAAACTAACAATATTTAAATGAAGGGGATAAGAGATATCATGACCATAAACTTTCAGGTACTCAGACATTCCCGGATTTCTATTGACAAAAATAACAAGCAAGAAAAGAACTTAACGACTTCCCTTAAGATGGACGTTACCCCGTCTATCATTGGGAACATCAAGCTCTCACTTGCAACAATGGACACCAACAAATTTAGCAACAATTAACCTCCCCTCCCCCCCCCCCACACAAGATCATACACCCAAAGATAATCTTCAACAAAGAACCATGGGATTACAAGGAACGAAATCCAGCCCCAACAATCAATTTTCAACAAAACCATATGACAAATAATGATTTACCCTTAAGAACGACGTCACCTAATCTATCATCGGGCCAAATCATTCATCAATCACAAGTGGGTTACTCAGACTTCACCCCAAACAGAGAAAGGCTAAAAATCACTACCAATCAACATACATAAGCAAAATTCAAGTTCTACCAAGTTGATACTAAGCATAATTCTCAACACAATTCAAAATTAGGGATCCAAAATTTTTGGATCTCACCCAAAATCAACATTGCAATTCTATTTAGCATGCTTCACAATATGAGTTCCAAACTTTCATGAAAACAAGTATTTAAAGTTGGGGAACTTACCATAAGTGAAGATTAGGTAGAGAGAAGTGAAAATTAAAGCTTTTTAGAGTGCAATAATGGTGACCCAATTGACTTACCCGGAGAGACGACAGCGATAGCGTGGAAGAGCAGTGATGGTGATTGTAGGGGAGAAGAAGAAGATTTTTGGGAGAAGTAGGGAGATTTGTGGAAAGTTTTGGGAGAGAAATTAAGAAGTTTTAGAGAAAATATGGTGAAAGAGAAGGTGGGTAATGGTTTTAAAAAGAAAAAGAAAAAGAAAGGTTGGCCAAGTTATCTCCGAGTTGGGTCGGTCAATGAGTTAGGTCAATTAAAATTCAATTTTACCTTTGGTGCATCGTGACATGCGATTCGCACTAGCCTTGGTGCGGACCACATGGCGTGTCGCAGATCACCTTTTTTTTTCTCCCCTGGTTTGCCCATGCATCTGGTTTGCCATGCGATAGAGGTGCGACGCGCACTTGGGCTCGTGCAGTCTGCACAGCCCGGCGCACATCGCCTCTAATATTTCCATTTTCTCCCAAGCCTTCTGTTTTGGTGTGCGGTGAGCCGTGCGATACGCACAATGGCTCATGCAGTCCGCACGGTCCACCGCAAAGCCTATTTTTGTTCTTTTTTCGCTTGTCCATTTTTCTACTCTATGCATTCCCTACAAACACACAAAAAACTACAAAAGATAAGCAAAAACAAAGTAAAGAAACTTGGGTTGCCTCCCAAGCAGCGTTTGATTTAACATCGCGGCTCGACAATACTACCTTAAATCAGTCATTCTTTGGATTAGTGATGGTATCACTGGACAGTGTCCCCTTCATCCTCGGGTTCATTTGGCTCGAGAGGTAGTTCATTTGGACCTCAAGATACTTGATCAAGGCTGAGTGAGAGCTCACAGTTTGATGAAGTGTTGAAACTTCACTCTTTAGCTCACTCACTCCAGTATTTGTCATATCCACCTTCTTGAGAACCAAGGACAACATGTCCTCTAGCTTGGAATGACCAAGGTTGCTTGTGCCCGGTTGGTAGAGAGAGTTCACTTTGTTCGAAGGCATATAGGGATTTGAGCTCCGGTGATTGAAGCAATCATCATCTTTGTCTCTATCCCGCTAATTTCTGTCCCTTTCTTTATCTCGTATCCAACTTGGTTCTCCTCCCTCGGGAGAAAATACCCTGGGCAAGAACCTGCTGACACAAAACACAGTTTACCATCGACAACTGTTATCAACTCATCATCACTTGCTTTAATTTCTGGTGTACTCATTACATTCACAACTTTTGCATCACCTACTCCCATTACATGCTTGGCCATTAAGTCAATTTGAGTCATCATCTTAGCCATTGACTCATCTTGCTCCTCATCCCTTTTTCTCATTTCATTGGTCAAGATGGATGAGGGCGTTCCTGAAGTTGGCACATCTGCTTCTCTCGTATGCCAAGCTTGGTTGGTATTTGTCATTCGCTCTAACAAAGTCGAGGCAATGGGAAATTCTAAGTCCATGAAGGTTCCACCTCCAAGGTTGTTAGCCACCGACTTATTCATAGAGTTCAACGATCGATAGAAGCTTTGGAGTAATATGTTGTTCGATAACTTATGGTTCGGACACAAGACAAGCTTCTTTTTAAACCTTAACCAAACTTCATGTAGAGGCTCATCCGGGAGTTGCCTAAAATTAGTGATCTCATCTCTTAACTGCATCATTCGAGATGGAGGAAAGAATCTCGATGTGAATGCCTTAACCAATTCGACTCAAGATGTGATGGATCCAGCCGGCAATTCTTTCAACTACGGCATGGCTTTCCTCGTTAAGGAAAAAGGGAATAGGCGTAGTCAGATGGATTTTGGGAGATATTTTGAAACATGAATGGTTGAAAAATCTCCATGAAATTCTGAATATACCGGTTGGCATCTTCATGCGTTGCTCTACCAAACATGCCCTTCATTTGGATTAAGTAGAGCATGGTGCTAGTAACATGAAAGACAGCATTTCCCACCGTGTGGTAGGTGGATTGCACCCACACCTCCTTGCACCATAGGCTCATCCTCGTCGGCATCCATGAAGCCATCAACGCTCTTGTTTTCATCTCCCTCGCTCATAGGATAGCCTGCTCAATTACAACACAAACAACAAACAAAAATAAAAGAAACAAACACTCTCTAAGTGATTTCAAATCTACAATCAAAAATAGCCATCAAATCAAGTCCCCAGCAACGACGCTATTTTTGATAAATGCTCATACGTACTCTCCTATGAGAAGGTATCAGCGATCGTCAAGCAAAATACATTTATAAGTACCCAACGGATGTCGGGGTCGTACCCACAGAGACTTATAGATAGCACAATGATGATTGTATAGAAACGACTTTACTAAGAGAGTAAGTGTTTAAATGCAAGAAAGTAAAGGATTGGGGGAATTGGGAATTCTATCACAAAAATCTAATTCTTAGCAACAACACAAGAAAGTAAAACGGGTGTACGAAATTGAGTAGACGACTAGGGATGTGTATCTAATGGGGCTTTAATGTAGGATAGGGTATTTGTCTATTCACACTTATTCTCGCTCATTGGCATCGGTAGCCTTGGTCACGGGTGTTGCGCCCTATTTCAAACCGGACGAAACAGTTCACAACTCAATGGCTCTTCTGCCTTTGGTTTTTTTTTAAAAAAAAAAAGGGTTCAGAGTCGCCACCTAATTTTAAGGATTAATTAGGAAACCTAAGCGTTTTGCAAATGCTTAACTCTATTAGTCTGCTAACCAGTGAGATTCTAGGTAAGGGTTTTATTTATTCCGAGAGGAAGGTGTTAGGCATCCCTCAGAACCTATCCTAAGATAGTCCTTAAACTTAGTCTAAGATATTAGAGGGGTTAATCTACTTTTATTTTTTACCTATTCTATCTATCCAATTAAAGGAAAAATTCAAGTTTAAACTTACTAAAGAACTGTGTGTTCAAAACTATTTATGAGGGCAAAGTTATTAACAAACGATGAAAAAGGTGGTAAAATTTTATAAAAAATGTAAGTTGGAAATGTTTTTATAAATGTAATATAATTGAGTAAAAAAAAAGTAAGTAAAAATGTGAACAGTGAGATTTAATAACGGTTTATAAAATAACACGAATTAAAACTTTAAGAAACTATATGTAAATATGAAGATATTCAAACTTTAGGAAACACATGTAAAAGTGTAAAGATAATTCTTGTTTTTAAAGTAACTAATTAGAGGCCTTCAAAAAACGTGTATTTTTACCTTTTTGAAAGCTGCATATTACTTCTCAAAAATCTGCACTTGATAGCTCTCAAAAAGTGTATTTTTACTCTAAAAGTCGGCACTTTATACTTTTTAAAAGCCGTATTTTTTTTCACTAAAAATCTGCATTTAAGGCTCTCAAAAGGGGGTGCGTTTTAACCCTCAAAACTGCATTCTTTTATATCTAAAAATCTGCACTTTAAGGTTGTTAAAAGCTGTATGTTAAACAAAAAAAATCTGCAGTTTAAAATTTACAAAACGCAGCATTTTATTACAACAAAAATCTGTACTTTAAAAGTAGTTGTAATAGATGAAGAATGATCTGAAAGTAGTGATTAAAGATGTCCATTAGTGAAGAAATCTTTCAGATTTTAGCCCTTGTATTGTGATAACATTTTGTAACTTGAAAAATGTGAATAAGAGCTGAAGATAACATTTGACAATTACTATTCTAGAAGTTTTTAATGTGAAATAGATATATAAGAGAAAAAGGGGGCAAGCAACTGAATTTACTAATATACTTAGTTGTTCTTTCCAAGCTCACATATAATTAGAAAACAAATAAATAAAATTCATAAAATGTTAGTCAAAAGGCAAATAACATATATAATCATCCGTGCAAAATGATAAAGATTTAAGGAGAGGAAGAAGGGCACTGGACACTCTAGACGCGAACCGGGCTGCTAGACGCGAACACATGATGCAACCATTAGTCGCTTCTCTGATTTGGACAGAGATTGAGTCAAACAGTGACTCCAAGCGTGCTCCCGAGTGTACATGTGAAATAAAGAAAGGAAAAGGAGATTAGCATCAGATTACGCAACAATGATACAATGAAAGAACAAAGTGTTTAAACAAGAACACATCTGAATTAAGGTAAACTAAAAGAAGCCAAGCTTAATCCGTTTCAATGCATCAACAATCACACATTCATACCCCAAAGGCATATGAGAACCAATGTAAAAATATTAACCAGTACACAGGGAAGAACTACAGGAGTTGGCTACTGTCACTATGAGATTAATATACACAACTTAAACATTTAATAAATAACATAAGCCTAAACAAAATTACTTCTATCAAAGAGGAAAATAGGCAGTTGCATTTCTACAAATTGATTCAGGTATATATTTATCCCAACTTATTTCAAATAACAATTATTATGTGGCTAAGACACACATGGAAACATAGGGGTAACTAGGAACAAGTGAATCTTTAAGCAAAATTAGTTAACCAGTCCACATTAGTAATAGTTATTAGTACTCTACTTACGCTGACACTTAGTGATTAGACAACCTCAAATATTTTGAGTAATGCAAGAATATAGCGATCTTTGGATAACTATAATAGTCACGTTCATAAATACTAGTTCGGGACCATTACTTGATTTAACAGTGAAGCCTTACTAAACACTTTTAGGACTCAAGTTACTATTTTCATATTCACGAAACCGAACAAAAAACAGAGAACTTTAAACATATAGTGAATTACTTTTCAAAAACTTAAAAAGCTTGTATAACCCTTTTTCATGCTAAGTTCGAAGTTGAAAAATTCATTCAAGTGCCCAGCTAATCCGAGACATGTCGAGAATGACTACTGCCTCATTCAAACAAGGATCACATTGGCTCCAAAACAAACAACTGGGCGTACTTGAGTTTTAAGAAACTTTTAAAGCTTTATTCATGCTAAACTAAAAAAAAAATTGATCACATCCCGTAAACGCACAAATAGTTCGATACATAGCTAATCGATTGTTATCAAGTTCAAAATATCAAAAAACCAACGTCACAATGACAATTAAACAATCAGCCATGTACATTTGAAGACTTGGAGCCTCCTGAAATTTATTTCAAGTTGATTCAAGGTTATAAATATTCTACAAAACATACCATGAACTATAGGTACAACCAAATGACTCGAGAAGTAATTCACTTTAAGCTCACACTCGCAATCAAATGAACAAAACAGCCAACCCCATTCAAAATATCAAACTTTATAAAATTTGTTTGAGCTAAATCATAAGTCGCAAATACCTTACAAACGCATAATTCAATCTGAACAAAACCAATGACCAAAGAGCTGATTTACTAGGTAATCAGACTCAAAATAAACCGAACAAAACCACAACCAAACTCACACGATCAATGAATCACAAAACTAAACATAAAGTAATTAGACGGGATAGAATTTACCTTGTGTTGTGCAGCGAACTGGGTTCCGACGTCAAGTATTTTGGCCACAAAACTCGAACTCCGAACTTAAGGACGAATTGAAATAAGCACCAAAGAGAATGAGAGAAAAGGTAGAAGAAGGAAAACTAGAAGATAGCAAGTGAATTTTCGTGGTGAACAACCCCACTAGAAAACTTTTTTTTTTTCAAACAACCAATCAAGGCTGTATTTATAGCCAAATTTAGGGCTCCAACAATTCTCTTATTACCTTTTCAGGCTGATTTAAAGGAAAAAGTGACGGTTTGGAAATTTCGAACCTGTCGGATTAAACTTGTACCCATCGGATAACGCTCTTAATACGACGGGTTTCTTTTTTTCCGAGGTCTGCAGTGGCGGTGGAAGCTTTTCTAGCTTTGTTTTGAGTAGTCAAAAAAGGTGAAGGGAGGCGGCGATGTTGACGTAAAGGCTGAAAGGTTAAGGGGAAAGGGTGAAGACCACCGGATTTCACCATTATCCGGTGGTTTTGAGCTTCATCGTTGGCAGAGAGAAGTGAGGAGGAAACGTTCTAGTTGTTGGTCTCGTTGGATTGTGACGATGAAAGGGAGAAGGGGTTAGAGGGTGTTTAGTTAGGATGATCTTGAAGGGGTTTGGGCCGGGTCAGGTACAAATTGGGTAGTTTAAGTTGCGCTGGGTAGTTTTAAGCTGAAACAAATAAATGAAAATAGCCCAAGTCTGCAGATATTAGGTTTTCATGAAAAATCCGGGTTTCTCCAGCTCTTTTCCACTTAATTAATTTAACGATCCTTTTTTTGTTCTAATTAATCTTCTAAAATATATACGTATATAAACTATATGAATAATTTAGTATACCTATTTAAATTTAATTTAAAGGGAATAATCTTATAGTAAATATATATTAATGTAACAAGACAAAAATAATTTAAGATGCGGATGCCGATATCAAAAAATATTATTTGGGTGATTTTAATATAAAAAGTAATTAATTGCATTTTAATTAAAATATTTAAAAATAAAGTAGACAACAATAACTTTCTCAAAATTTGTTATAATTAGCTAAAAATAGGCGAACTTATTTTAGTAAATTATTCAAGACTAAGAAGCATAGAGAAATCAATTGAAGGAAAATAACGAGCCAAATTTAGGTGTCAACAATGGGTATGGTTGTTTATCTCTCGATCAACAACCATATATCCGATAATTCCAGTTAGAGCACTATCGGTTAAATCATCAAACAACCAATATCAAGCTTGGAGAGGTCACACTTCTCTAACTTAGACCCTTAAATGGGTGATTCCGTTGATATGAGCAATTTCTTGCCTCAAATCTCTATGGAGTCCCAAGTTCCCACTTGTAATTTTACATCTGAAACTATGAAATTCTCTTTCAAGCAACAATATAGTCAAGTAATGAAAATTAATATTTGCAACCACCAATTTTAGGATTAAAACTTGGTGAAACTACTAGACTCATGTCAAATAAGCAATTATAAGTAAGAATTAACAACACCCACACCCATTTGTCAAGCACCCATTATCAACACATCCCTAGACAATTGAAATTATCTACTCATGCTAAAGGAAAGAGATATATCAAATGGGTAATTCAAATTCCTCTTCATTCAAGTGTAATTTCGAGTTCTAAGCTCAGTTTTTGTACACAAATGGTTAACCAAGATTTGGAAGAGAGAATGGATTGAAACCCTCTTCTTCTTGGAGAGGAAAACTTATTCTCAAAGCTAAAATTACTTGCAAATATTTAGAGCTGAAAAAGATTTTTTACAATTGTGCCTAAATTGACTTTTTATACTTTCCCAAAACGTCACTAATTTTCTAAACAAAATTGCCTTTTGGATGGCGTGCGACTCGACGTGTGATTCGCACGTTGTGATGTGCATGTTGCACACCGTCTTTAGTTATACCAGTGACTTCAACTAATTTTGGAGGCTTCGTGCAAAGGGGGTGCGATTCGCACCATGAGTTGTGCACGTCGCACAGTGACCGCACCCCTTAGCAGATTCTTCAGTGACTTTTGTGGCTCTATGTGGTGTAGGTGCATTTCGCACCACAGCTTGTGCATTTTTCACGGGCACCGCATCTCAGGGTAGAATCTCCATCTTTTCCGATCACTTCACACTTCACTCCTTTTATGCTCTTTTTGGGTCCATTTCCTTCTTTTCCATCATTGATCATAAGTACCTGCATAGACATCAATAAAGTCTATAAGAACCTCTAAATCTATTCAAAACATAGTAATATTTCATGGATAAAGGCTCAATAAGTTGGTAAATTACCGACTTATCATCTTCATAATCTGGATAGAGTATTGGCAAGATGTGAGGAGACGAATTTAGTGCTTAACTGGGAGAAGTGTCACTTTTTGGTCAAGGAAGGCATTGTCCTTGGCCATAATATTTCAAAAATGAGGCTGGAAGTAGATCGAGCGAAGATAGAGGTTATAGAGAAACTACCACCTCCAGTCTCTCTGAGAGGCGTTCGTAGTTTTCTTGGTCATGCAGGTTTATACAAACGCTTCATTTAAGATTTCTCCAAGATATCCAGACCAATGTGCAAATTGCTTGAGAAAGAGGTAAAGTATGAATTCAGTGATGACTGTGTGAAGGCGTATGAGGATTTGAAGAAGCGCTAGATTGAAGCTCCTATTTTGATTGCACCAAATTGAGAGCTGCCATTCGAGCTTATTCGTGATGCCAGTGATGTTGCGGTAGGAGCTGTGTTGGGTCAGAGAGTCAAAAAGGTATTTCATTCTATCTATTATGCAAGTAAGACACTTGATACAGCTCAGACAAACTACACAGTTACTGAGAAAGAGATGCTAACTTTAGTTTTTGGTTTTGAAAAATTTTGCTCCTATCTTTTGGGAATGAAAGTGATTGTGTATACGGATCATGCTGCGTCTGTTACTTATTTAGCAAGAAGGATGTGAAGCCAAGACTTATTTGGTGGATTTAGCTGCTTTAAGAGTTTGATTTGGAGATCAAGGATTAAAAAGGCACAGAGAACCAAGTAGCGGATCACTTGTCCAGACTTGAGGATTGGTCTCATGTGCCTAATGAAGGGCATATCAGAGAGAAGTTTCCAGATGAACAACTCCTAGATTTGAGTGTTACTGAGCTACTGTGGTATGCTAATATTGTCAACCTAGTGGTGAGTGGAGTGTACCCCTCGAAAGCCACTACTCAATAGAAGAAGAAGCTATATCATGACTCTTAATTTTATAGATGGGACGAGCCCTACTTGTTCAAATAAGGTCTGGATCAAATAATTAGAAGATGCATTCCAAAAAATCACATGAGGGAGATCTTAGAGAGTTGTCATTCTTCTACTTATGGGGGACATCGTGAAGGAGAGCGCATAACACAGAAGGTGTTACAGCCAGGCTTCTATTGGCCTACTTTATTCAAGGATGCGACAGCTTTTATCAAAGGATGTGATCAGTGCCAGAGGACTGGAGCTATTTATAGAAGGCATGAGATGCCTTTGCAGAACATCTTTCAGGTGGAATTTTTTATGTATGGGGGATTGACTTAATGGGACCCTTTCCACCTTCTTTTGGTAACAAGTACATACTTGTTGTGATGGATTATCTGTCTAAGTGGGTAGAGGCTGTAGCTCTTCCTACCAACAATGCAAAAGTGGTGGTGAAATTTGTCAAGAAGCACATATTCACGAGATTCGGTACTTCGCGAGCAATGCTTAGTGATGGTTGAACCCATTTCACTAGTAACTGATTCAGAAAACTATTGGCTAAGTATGGGGTGAGTCACAAATTAGCTAATGTGTATCATCCCCAAACAAGCGGGCAGGTTGAGGTATCGAATTGGGAAGTGAAGCAGATCCTAGAGAAGACTGTAAATGCGCAAAGGAAGGATTGGGCTGAAATGCTTGATGATGTGTTATGGGCATATCAAACTGCTTACAAAACGCCCGTTGGAGCTTCTCCTTATCGGCTCATATATGGTAAGGCTTGTCATCTGCCGGTAGAGTTAGAACACCAAACCTATTGGGCTATAAAGAAGCTGAATCTTGATGAAGAACTAGCCGAGCAGAAGAGCCAGTTGCAGCTTAATGAACTTGATCAGTTTAGGTTGCAAGCGTATGATAATGCCAAGCTCTACACGGAGAAGACAAAGAGGTGGCACGATAAGCACATATTTCCTCGGTCATTTGAACCTGGTCAAAGAGTCCTCCTATTCAACTCGAGACTAATGCTCTTCCCTGGAAAGCTTAAGTCCAAGTGGTTTGGACCGTTCGAGGTAGTAAGGATGACACCATATGAAGCATTTGATCTTTGGAGAGCCGATAAAATGGGTACGTTCTTGGTTAACGGTCAAAGAGTGAAGCATTACTGGGTTGAGCATGTGGACAGGGAGAAAACCTTAATCACCCTGTCGGATGAGTAACTTTTGAGGTGCATCGTGCCGCGATGTTAAATCAAGCGTTGTCTGAGAGGCAACCCACGAATATATTATAATAGCTTAGGAAAAAAATAACCAAAAATATGAGTCGTGCCATGACCAAAACTAAGGCGCTTGGCCATTTTTCTAATGGGTTGTTGTTTTGCAGGAAGAAAAGGAAAAAATACAAGCTAAGGATGAAAATTGGGGAAGGTAAGTATGAAAAAGCGTGTCCCTGAGGGTCTGGCGTAAGCTGGCGCACTGCCCCAAGGACCAAACTATCGAGTGCATGCCACGGCGCCTTAGTGGCGCATCGCCCCAAGCATCAACCCAGGTTGACGTCTTACTGGCGCACCGCCCCAGGTGCTAAACTACCGAGGTGCCCTCGTGGCACCTTAGTGGCGCATCGCCCCAGGGGGTAGAACTTCTAAATGGCATTCTTGGCGCTACGCTAGCTCCCCTCCCCATGACCCAAACAAACGTGGACCAACTTTGGCGCATCATGGGCGCAACGCGCTAGACCCTTTCCCAGCAGTCCCGATTAAAGGCTAAAACAAATGGGTCGAGGGTCAACCGACCCAAGACCTGAAATCTTTAAGACCCTCTCTTTAAAAAAACTCCTAATCTCATTATTTCCTCTTCACTTTTTCCCTTGGAGCGCCGCCCCACTCCCATTCTCTCTCAAAATTCCTCTTCTCCCTCCATTGTTGCTCCCTCCAAGCTTGAACATTCTCCATAAATTCTCAAGGTAAGATCTCCCTCTACTTTCTAGCACTCCCTACTTCTTATTTATGCTTTCCATTATCAAGATTTGTAGGTATAAACTAGTTTCATCTTGTTGGGAGAACTAAAATTTTTCCACCATTAATGAAAGCTTGAACTCTTAAAATACACCCACAAAGAAGATTATTTTTCGTATATGCACTAGTAATGGTGAATTTTGAATTTTGCTCTTGTTTTGTTGATGGGTCTTGATTTGTGAAAAGCAAGTAAGTAGTAGGAGAAGATGGGTCACTCTAAAACTTCAAGAAAAATGGTGAAATTATACTACATTGAGTGAAGTTGTGGCCATGAATAGTGTGTAATCTTGAAATTTGATAGTGACTACATGAGAATTGTTTGGTAAATAATTGTGGGACTTGGTTGGTGGATATGGTGCCATAGGATGATGAAAACAAAATTTTGTTAAAAAGAGGGAAGTTTGAGTACCTCACATCATCAACCTATACACACCTTGCTAGCAAATTAAGTGTAGGGTTATAATGATCCTATCAAAACACTAATTTAGCTAGTCTTGATTGTACTGGGCTGATTTGTGTAAATTGTGTGTTATAGGTACAATGCCTCCACGAGGAAAGAAGCCTGCTATAGAAGGCACGGGCAGCAAAAAGTCCTAAATAGGCAAATCATCGGGGACAGTAGCTCCGTCTATCCTGCGGGCACCCCCACAAATGTTTGGAAAACGATCGGTATGGATTCAGGGGGTCGATTGGTTTGAGTCCCAAAAAGAAGCCAAGTACCTTGGAGATGAGCATGCGGATGAAGCACCTCTGCAGGCAGAATTTTCCCAAATTCATGAGATGGTTTACAGATTGGGAATTCAATACATCTTCTAAGATCAAGGTGAGTGCAACCTCACTATGGTACGGGAGTTTTATGTAAATTGGCAAACATGTGAAAGGTAGAAGCCAAAGAGTGGAAGTTCGAGAAAAGGTACTCTGATTCACCATGCAGGTTTTGAATGAATTTTTGGGGACACCACATGTCGATGTCGCACCTTACTTGGAGATGAAAGAGGAGCTACCCTACCGAGATATATGTCACACACTTTGTGGTGTAAAATCGACAGCACGTTGGGAGAGAAGCAAGGACACTGGGTGACATGCCACCTTGCCTTATGCTTATTTCAATCAAGAAGCGAGAGTGTGGTTGAAAATTATGTGTATCACCCTTCTACCATGCAAACATACATCTGAGGTGACTAGGGATAGGGTGGTGTTGGTATACATATTAATGAAAGGAATGCGAATTAATGTGGCATCGGTGTTGAGACATAACATGATGAAATTCTGGAACAACAAAAGATGGTATTTTTGCTATGAAGGATTGGTGACCCGCTTTATAAGGAAAGAGGATGTTGAGGAGGAAATTCATGATGCACGCCCACCTAGCGTTCCTTACTTGGTGAGTCAGCTGGTTGATGTGACAAAGACCAAGGCCCAAGATACTTCACATGGGTCGGTACTCTCTAATGTTGATCGACAAGCGAGAGATGATCTTTGGATGGCTAGGATGTATGGGATGGCGGAGCTGCAGTTGAGGATTGGCGGTCGACCTGCGATCGATGAGGAGATGACTGCGATGAGCAATTGGTACCCCTTGACCGATAGTGCAATGTATATGTGCAAGGTGGGTCCAGCATTCCAAGAGCCTTTGGATGATGATGAGCCGACCGTACATGTCACTAATGACGATGAGAATGATGAGGTCGATGATGCTGGCACTGCTTTGATGGCAGTTGATGTTACCACAGCTGAGAAGGATCAGTAATTCTTTCCTGATGATGATGAGGACGATGCCTAGAGGCCCGGGGAGTTCCTTCTCTCACTCTTT
Organism: Jaltomata sinuosa; assembly: GCA_003996215.1. Lineage (NCBI taxonomy): Eukaryota > Viridiplantae > Streptophyta > Magnoliopsida > Solanales > Solanaceae > Jaltomata > Jaltomata sinuosa. The sequence goes on along the minus strand of QJPP01004589.1, from coordinate 54,267 downwards.
ACTTTTTGTACTTATTTGAAGCACTGAGGACAGTGCTATGTTTAAGTGTGGGGTGGGAAGAGACTTCCTATGATTTTCATTGCTAAATCTTGAGTGTTGTGAGCATTGTGTGACTGATTTTTTCTATTTAAGGAGGATGGTTGGTAGTATGTTTAGTTAGATTTATTTTGTTTTTATTTTTTTAGGCTGAGTTCGTCGGCTTTTGTTTTCGGTTCTTTTCCTAATGATGGTCTCTTTGAACCGGGTAAATTATTTTTTTTAGGATAGATTTTTTTAGGTAAGTCGTAATAGTATTGACTTTTCCCGATAATGGATGGATGACGACCGTCTTAAGGAAAAATTAGTCATAGGATTGTAGGATTAGGAGCCTTGCCTTTGGAACCTAGAAATCCCACTTGGAGTCTTAGCTAGACGTCATGGGTAGTTCATGCAAAGCCATACAAGTGAGTGAGAACTTCACGAGAGACACATAGGCTCTTTAACTAGACTCAAAAAAATAAGAAAAGGGGCTTAATTGTGTAAATTTACTCAATGTTTTTGTGTGTGAGCATGCAAGTGTAATCTTCCTATATATGCATCGTGGAGTCGTGTGTGTAAGTTTTTGATTGGTTTCTTGCATAGGGTAGCATCTAGAACTTTCTCCGCGTGTGTGTGAACTTTGACTAGCATGAAATTAGTGAAATATGATTAAGGCATATTCTTGAAAAGCCATTTTCTTGTTTCTTTTATGAATATTTGTGCCACCTTTACATTGCCACTAGTGAAGCCCCTTTGAGCCTTAAAACCTATTTCTTTATTAAGTCGGATAATGAGCCTATCCACTTTGTTGATACCCTATGAATTTAATCCAAATAAAAGTTCCTAATGCACTATGTACTTGAAAAGTTATTGAAAAAAAAATAGAAAAACGAAAGGAGAAGGGTAGATGAAGGGGAAGGTGAATGTAGTGAAAGAAAGATGTGGAGCCAGTTAAAAATTGCAAAGTAAAAAAAAAGAATTTGCTAGAAACAAGTACGAATCAAATAAAGGGCAAAAAGTACATAGAATAAGTGATAGTGAAAGAATGTGTGAACATAGGAGAAAATAAGGAAGAAGGAGAAAGAAAGGAGTAAAAGTATAGTGTCATGTACAATAGGGATAGAGTCACTTTGCACCTAAAAATATCCTACCTGTCTCGAAGCTAATATTACAACCAAATGAAAGTCCTTTTGATTCCATAAATGTGATTGTTGTGTTGAATTTACGATACACTAAGGGCAAGCCTATGGTATATTATGATATGTTTGAAACATCTTGTGAGAGAGTGAGTGCTTTAATGATTCAAAATTCCCCCATTGAAATAAAATTTGTGTGATTGATAATAGGAGCAATACTAAATTGTGAGGGTACTCATGACATATGTTTGGTAGTGTTATTGCTTGCTTTGTTTACTCGTGAACATGTTAGCCCGATATTGTGATAAAGAGTCGGTTATAGAGGGTGTGTTGTTTCAAGTGAAAGATCTTAGAGCTAAAAAGGTTGTTTGGATAGTGCTTGCTAAATGAACTTCGAAAGCATGATTAAAATTGTCTAGTCACTTGCAAGTGAGGATGGAAAGTTCCTTAGGTGTTTATGGTGAAGCATAGCATAGATGGTAGTGAGCTGTTCGAGGAAGAACAAAGGTTTAAATGTGGGGTGGTGATCTTGGGCATATTTATGTCCATTTATCATATTTTACCCATGTTTACCTTATGTTTTAAGAATATTACTTATTATATATTGGATGTTTTGAGTTGAATTGCTATATGTTGTACTAAGACACATGATTAGATGCTTTCAGGTAAAATATCGCGGGAAACTAACCATTGAAAGATGAAACAGAAGAGTAAAGCATGGAAGCGACGTAGCGGAATGCTCGGGAGCAAGCAAAGAGAGAAAATAGGCAGTGGCGCCTTGGTGGGGCACTGCCCCAAGCCATAAACAACTGAAGGCCACATCCGGCGCCTTGGTGGGGCTCTGCCCCATCACCAAAACTGTTGTGGACCAAGTATGACGCACCCATGGCGCGTCGCGCCAGCCTCATCCTGACGTGAAATTTTAGCTTTCTCCTATTTCGATTCCAAGAAGGAAAAGAAATTATTTCCCAATCCCTATAAATAGAATATTGTGCGGCTTTTTAAGGGTTCGGTCATATTTTCAGATCACAAGGCAGAGATTAGAATTCACCATTAGGTTTCTTTTCTTCTTCCTTTTCTTAGTCATAACTTTGGATGAAAATATTGTTATTTGTGTTTTTGATTAGCATAAGTGGCTAAGAACCGTTGTTCTGGGGTTACGGCTACAAACGCATGATTATTTAGTATGAAGTTGAATTGATTAGTTTGTTTGTCATTACTAGTTGTTCTTATATTCCTGTGTTTAGTATTTTGATGCCTGGCCGCCATTAAAATAAATATATAATTTTGTTGTGAACTCGGGAGAAGGATCAACAAGATAGAGTGAGGATTATAGGGAGCAAGGCCTCTCTTTTGTAACGTAAAGGGTAGATTAGCGACTAGGATATGAATATACCTAGAACACCTTGTTTGGTTTATACGGAAAGATATATAAAAGCGTTCGAAATAAGATGTCACATCCTCGCTCAACGATGTAGTTGTGATGCTATTTTGAATAGACAACTAAAGGCTCGGAAGACCATAGTTATAAAATCAACCCAAAATCAATAACTAGGTGAACGAACAAGTCGAGTCAAGTGAATACTACTTATGATTGCGCAATAAAGCTGTAATCTTGGAATTCTCTCTAAATTTGGAACCAAAATCATTATTTACTTGCGTTTAATCCTGTCATTTTATTTTAGATCTTTAATTACTACAAACTCGTACTTTAGTTGCTTTCATACTTGTTTATTCTAGCGATATACGAATAATTTAGGATATTTATTAAGTCATAAGTCTCTTGGGTACGATATCCGGACTAACCAGTCTATATTACTTGGACGGTCACGTACACTTGCGTGTGAGTGGAAAGTCGCCTAAAATTGAAGAAGATTAATACCTTCTTGATATATAAAAACTAAAAAGTCATTTATTTCAAATTAAATATAAAAGTTAAAAATACCCTATAATATGGATCTGATGGAATAATTGTTAAAGCATAATTCTTGTGTCATTCAAGATCTTTAATTAGTCATTATTGTTAAAGCATAATTCGCTATATATTTTTTTCTTGTATATCATTCAAGATCTTTAATTAGTCATTGCAAGTAAAGTGCTCTTTCTCTCTCCCCATTTTTCAAACTGTTGTTTTATTTCTTTCTACATAAAAAAATTCCTTATAAGGGGTAGAACAAGAGTGATTTTGCATGACATCTAAGACAATTTTCAATTCTGACCAAAGAAACAGCATCACTTGATCATTATCATGCTTGCTTATTTCCCCTTATATATTATAAAATAATAAGAAGTCATTTTTTTCTTTGATTGACTTTTTGCTTGTTTTCTCAAAAAAATATAACATTTAGGGTTCGTTTGGAAAACCATCTGGTAATTGTAATTGGTGTAATTATTAGGGTAGTAATTATCAGTCAAGTAATTACACATCCTAGTGATTACAATGACCTGTTTGTTTGCCACAATGTAATTACAGTGTAATTACAAGTGTACTGTTTGGTTGCACAAGTATAATCACATGGTTATGTTAAATTTTTAAAATAAAAGTTAATTATCAAAAACTAAAAATTTATATCAAACAAATAATGACCTTTATAAATGATATTAAATTAAATATTTAAGATATAGATATTGTCTTTTGAGATATATTAATTAATAAACATATATTTTTAACTAATATTATAAAAAATAATTGATTTATATTTTTTAAATTTTAGTATATTTTAATTAAATTAATCATAAAAACTTAAAGTACATAATTTTTATAAACATCATGAAATGCATGTTTGACCAAAAGATTAATATTATAAATATAATATTATAAAATTATTAAAATATTTGACAAAAAATAATATATCAATTCTAACTAAAAAATGAATGGCTTGCAATGTGAAATATCAAGTCAATACTAGTAAAACAAATAAATTGGAACTGAAAATATAACATAAGTTCAAAATTCAAAACAAAAAAGTTAACATAATACTCTTATGTCAAAAACATACCTAAATATGATTCAAAAGAAAAGGAAAACTTAAGTCTATAACCTTATTCAACAATGAATTCTATTTTGATTTAAAAATTAGAATACTAACTAAATTATGCTAAATGAAAAAAATATATATATAAAATAGATAATACGAACAACTGCATGGAATTACAAGAAGTAAAGGTTGAGAAATGAGAAGGAAAAGAAATATAAATAATATAAAATAAAAAATAAAAAATATCTTTTTAAAAATTATTAGAATAATAAAAATAAAAAGAATTTAAGATAATAGAAATACAAAATAAATTAAAATAAAAAAATAAAAATAGAAATAAAAGGACGAAATTAAAAAGTAATCAGTTTGTAATTACACCATGTAATTACCAGTAATTCACAGCTCCCCCTGTGAATTGGAGAGTGTAATTACCCCCTGCCAATTACACTCAATTACCTGGTGACCAAGTAATTACCTGGCCAACCAAACAAATCAAGTAGTGTAATTACACCCAATTACACCAAATTCGATTCACAAGGTAGCTTTCCAAACAGGCCCTTATGGTAAATTTTGTTCGGAAAACACTTAAACTGTAATTCCACTGCCTATAAGAAATGGGTAAAAATTTATTAGTACACATTGTTTACCTCAAATCAATAAATACATGACATATATCTGCATATATTGTTATCATTAAAGCACAATTAGTTCATATACATTTTAACCTTTATTTGTCATTTAATTATAATTAATTAGTATGATTTGATATAAATATCGGTGTAAATTAATTTTTGAGATAGTTATCAATATATGTCATTCGACTATTTAGTTTATCAAATATGGACCAAGTATATCTACTCGGTTGTATATATGGTATATATATGTTATGTATACATATGTATATTATATATATGTGTGTGCGTATTTATATATAGTGTACGTATATATACTAATATAAAATATACACTATCTACCTACGACCCGATTTCCGAAGATATATTTTACGGTGATTTTAACTAAAATTTTCCCCAAAAAGTGGAATACCCCAAGGAAGAAGAAAGATCCAATAAGCAGTCATTTTGTTGGTCCAATCCAATCTACCCTCTCCAACTTGTTTTTGAAATATAATTAGAATTCAATTACCCATTTCCCAGTTTGGCACGTGGCATGAATGTAGTTGTCCAGGTCATATATCTCCTCTGGCCTAACCAAAGCTGCCTAAAAGCCACAAACAATTGGTCATATTAAAAGTACCAAACTTTTCAACTCTTTAATAGGAAAAAAGGCAGCCTAAGCCTTACCAAACTAATTTAGACATATCACTATTTCATTTATATATATAACCTCTTTGTAACAGAACATGTCCTAAACTCTTTACACTACCTAACTTGCTCTTAACTAATTCTTCTCCAAAAAAAATGGATTGGACCAGAGGCCACACTGTAGGCCATGGCTCTACGGCTGCCGTCTCGGTCGCCATGTCACGCTGCTCCGGAGAGATTTTTGCTGTCAAGTCCACGGAGCTGTCTCAGTACGAATTCTTGCAAAAAGAACACAAAATTCTCTCAACATTGAACTCCCCTTATGTAGTTGGCTACAAGGGGTACGATGTAACCAGAGAGAACAACAAGGTAATGTTCAATCTTATGATGGAGTACATGCCCGATGGGACACTCATCGATGGAATTAGGAAACATGGAGGCTGGTTGAATGAGCATTTGATCAGATACTACACGAAGCAAATTGTTCAAGGACTAGATTACCTACATTCGAAAGGGATCGTGCATTGTGACATTAAGGGACATAACATTTTGTTATGTAAATCCAGTGCCAAAATTGCAGATTTTGGTTGTGCTAGGCTGGTCAATCAGGCTAAATGGTACGGTGGCACGCCTATGTTCATGGCACCGGAAGTTGCTCGTGGGGAAAAACAGGGGTTTCCTTCTGATATATGGGCGCTAGGATGCACGATTATAGAAATGGCCACTGGTAGCTCACCGTGGACTACTGCTTATAACGACCCTGCTTCATTGCTTTACCATATAGCATTTTCTGACCAAACACCAGAAATACCAAAGTTTTTGGCATCACAAACAAGGGATTTTTTAAGCAAATGTTTGAGAAGAGATCCAAAACAGAGATGGTCTGCTGAACAACTCCTCAATCATCCATTTCTTGAGAAGTCCAATTTATACAGCAAGGCAAATCAAGATTTCAACACAAGTTCACCAACAAGCATTCTTGATCAATACATTTGTTATTTCGAGGAAGAATCTGAAAACAGTGATGAAGCAACACAAGAAATTAGTGTAATGGATTTGCCTCCACAAAGGGTAAGAAAATTGGGATTACAATCAGGAAAACCAGATTGGAAATTGTCTGAGTGTTGGATCACAGTAAGAAAGAAGAGTGAAGATTGGCGAACCTGTAAAAATGGCATGACAGTTTTTTCAACCAGTAATGAAATGGAGGTGGAAAGCTGTAATTGCAAAGATAACATTTTTTATTGCAGTAGTTGTATACAACAGAGAACTATAATTAGCACTCTCAATTTTGTCACACATAAAAGAGGTTCACCAAATAAAACTAAGTGTTAATAAATCTGTTTTGTCTTCTCTCTCGTTTTACCTTCCATGACTTATTTTTCCTGTTTTTCGTTTTTCATTCTCATTTGCACTTAAATTATTAGAGATATTAGCACACAAAGCCTAAAGCATACCGCGTTTACTTAGGATTCGGAAAAGGTCCGCACCCCAAGGGTCTTGGATGTGATGTAGGGTGGGAAAATAACTCAAAATACACATAAATTATAGTCAAAATTGTTGTTACACACTCTAACTTTGCCCTATGACCCCCGACTATTTTATATTGTAACATTGAGGGGTATTATCATCTTAGATGGACCACTAAATCACTCAAACTAAAGTGAGTGCTTACCCACGATATTAAAATAAGGGGTCGATTCTCATTAATGTTAATTTATCTTCCATTAAACCCTAGAATTTCCCTAAAACTTTCTAACTTTGTATTCATGATTATTGACCAAATAACACAAATCATTCTAATTTCCTGTGATTTTCACGTTCAATCTACTGTTCGAAGTAGTTGCTTATACGCGTGTTCACTTACACGTCCAGCTATGCTGATAATACCCTTGATATTACACTGTAAAAAAATTAAAGTGTATAATAACAATTTCGGCAATAGTTTATGTGTGTTTTGAACCATTTTTTCTACCCAAATATAAACATTAGAGGTTTGTTTCTACGACTCGAACTTTCTAGTGAAAATCCGCATTCTACCACGGGCTAAATTGTTCTCTCCCGACTTCACTCTCTTACTCATTATCCAGTTATGTCATATTTTAATTTCTTTTTTGTTTTGATTTTAATTTTCTCTAAGTAAGTAGTATTATTTTACTTTCAATTGTCCACTTTTGTATTTAAAACTAGATAATTTAAGGCTCATAATGCGGGTCCAATATAACTGATTACAAACTTTAGATTAATTTCATATTAAAAAAAATTAAGTTTTAGCTATTATTTTGTCCATTTAAAAAACTAAAAATTTATTTATAAAAATATATATAACATTTTAACCTATATTTTATTTGTCCCAATCAATGCTTTAGTATAAATAAAATATAATAATAAAATAATTTAATCCAGAAATATTTTCAAGTATTGTTGGCATTAATCATGGGAACATCCCTTCGTTACATTGTAAAATAATTGGGATCTAACATTTAATTTATCTTTTATTATCGCATAATGACATGAATTTATTAGGATTCGAAGATAATCAATTTGTTAAATTAAATTGAAGTATATAGCAATCGTGAGCCATTATGTGTTATTATCTTGGAGGTCAATATTTTTAATTTATTACTCACAAGTAAAATTAGCACTTAGAAGCGCGAATATAAAGTTTCAACATGTAATATATCTTAATTGAGCACAGAAATATTATTAGCATGACATAATATTTGTTGATTCTTTTTCATGTAGAATGATATATAGATAATAAGTACTTCTATTATTTATATCAACTTAATAAAAAGATATCATATAGTCTCATATCATAAGTGTATTTTAATTTTTTTTATTTAAAATCTAATTTTAAATTCTTTTTTTATTTTAAATCTAATTTTTTAATTAAATTTTAATTTTATTAATTTTAAAATAAAATAATATTGTATTATCAATAAACATAAATTGAACTTAAAAAATTCTTATTTTTTTTAATTAAAATTCGATTCGGCAACTTCAAATTTTATCAAACTTTCATTAGTTCAAACATTTAAATTAAGAGGTTAGAAATAAAATAAAGTACAACCTTGATTCTTTGTTGAAATGGAGAACTATTATTTTAATATTTAGTGTACACTTCTAGTTTACTTTAATTGGAAGTATTTCAACCTATTCATTTTATTTGCCATGTTACTTTTTATGCTCCTTTAAAATTATTTAAAAATAATTTCATTAAATTATTCTTATTTATTTTTTGATCTCAATTTAATATTCTATTTATTTTACCATAATAATTTCTTTTCATATATATTAGAGCCAAAATAAAAGTAAAAATAATTAATATATCATATAGTCTCATATCATAAGTGTATTTTAATTTTTTTTATTTAAAATCTAATTTTAAATTCTTTTAAGTATATGATATATTTAGTTATATATCAAATTCATTTCTTGGCTTGAATATTATTTTTATATATAAAACATTATTCTTATCAATGTTGGTTGATTATGTAATTTTCTAAATTACAATTATGCATTTGTTATTTTTATCATATTTTTCTGAGTGGTAATCCACTTAAATTTATTTAGTTTTCTAATTTTTAATAAATTATATGTTCAAAACATGTTCACTGTAATAGTTCATTTTTCGGTATTCAAAACTTTATTTTCTTAATTTTTTCTACTAATATAACATGTATGAAAACTCAAATTCCTCAAATATGTCATTTTCATGAGATTTATTAATATTTTCTAAAAAGAGATAACTTATTTAAAAATAAATTCTTTTCCCATTTTTATGTAGACAAAAAGAATAATAATATTAAGAATTAAATGATAATTTGAAAAATAAAGTAAATAATTTAATATAATTTATTAAATTTTGATTTAATTAATTTTAAAGTAAAATGATATTATATTGTTAATATACATAAATTGGACTCAAAAATACTTATTATTGTTATCAAAATTTGATTCGGCAACTTCAAATATAACAAACTTACATTGGTTCAAATATTTAAATTAATATATTTGAAATGAAATAAAGTATAAACTTGATTCTCTGTTTAAATGTAGAATTACTATTTTAAAATTTAATGAACACCAGTAACGAATCTAGTGCAATTAATTAAATTTTAATTTTATTAATTTTAAAATAAAATAATATTGTATTATCAATAAACATAAATTGAACTTAAAAAATTCTTATTTTTTTTAATTAAAATTCGATTCGGCAACTTCAAATTTTATCAAACTTTCATTAGTTCAAACATTTAAATTAAGAGGTTAGAAATAAAATAAAGTACAACCTTGATTCTTTGTTGAAATGGAGAACTATTATTTTAATATTTAGTGTACACTTCTAGTTTACTTTAATTGGAAGTATTTCAACCTATTCATTTTATTTGCCATGTTACTTTTTATGCTCCTTTAAAATTATTTAAAAATAATTTCATTAAATTATTCTTATTTATTTTTTGATCTCAATTTAATATTCTATTTATTTTACCATAATAATTTCTTTTCATATATATTAGAGCCAAAATAAAAGTAAAAATAATTAATTATATTTTAAATTCAAAATAATAATCATAAATTAAAGTAGTTATATTTAGTAAACAAGATAAATAGAAAATATGTTCTGAATTAAATTGAAGTGATAACAAAATAGAACAATTTGATTGGATATAATTAAAAAAAAAGTACATAATATTGTTGAAAGACATTAAATGGATCCCGCATATTTAGAGGTACACTTGATTTTTCTTTTTACTTTTGGCCATTAAAATATTTTAGAACTTGATGGATATTTTTAGAAATTTCATACTCTCTATACATAATGTACAACTACTTTAAGCTAGATTTTTTATAAAATAATAAAATTATCCTTGATCGTCCTACCTCTTCACTCTTTTATTTAATAGAAAAGAAACATAATGTGTGTGTTGGGCACAATTCGTTAATATACCATATATAACGAAGTAGGCACAAGAAATAGAGAAATCAAAGCATTAGACATGCTTCATAAATTCCTCATAGGATGCTGAGTCGATCATGTCCCATGTATATGTACCCAAGCTTGCAATGATTTTTAAAATATTTGACATTGTAGAAAACAACAAGTCGTTTATCATTCTATTTTTCAGATCTACTCTTATTATTTTAAGGGAAAAGAACCGGATATACCCCTCAATTTTGCAATTTAGAGTTGATATTCTCTTTATTAAAAAAGGCTCACATATACCCATATCTTTACATGAATGACCTAGATATACCCCTACTGTTACTCAAAATACCCACATATACTCTTTTCGATTGTCTTAAGTGAAAAAAATATTTTAAATTTATTTTTTTGATTTTTTTATTAAAACAAAATTCATATAGGCATATTTTGATAATCTAATTTATTTTTCACTCATCTTTTAGTAAAATCTATCATAGATACCCCTATTTTTTCGCAAATATAAAAAATAAATTACAATATGACCGCAAAAGAGTTTTGTTTTTAATTCTTTTTTCTTACTTTTTTCTCTTTTATTCAATTCACATTTTCTTTTATTTCTTATATTTTTACACTAAAGAATAGAAGCAAAAAAATGAAATACGAACAAGAAGCTCAGATAATGATAAGAAAATAGATCCATAAGGAAGATATTTAAAATTTAAAATATCCCTTGAATCAAAGAAGTTAAAAAAATTCACATCCGAAAAGGATCAATATACCCCTAAATGAATCTTATTTTAATAAAAATTTAAATTTAAAATTATTTTTTTCACTTTTGTTAGCCGAGAAGGGTATATCTAAGTCATTTGTGTTATGGTAGTGACATATGTGAATCATTTTCTTAACGAGAGGTATATCAGTTCTAAATTGTAAAGTTAAGAGGTATATCAAATTATTTTCCCTTATTTTAATTAGTAAAGTATTAATTTAGTAAATATATTTTAAGGATAAAAAGGAGTGAATTAGACAAATAATCTTTTGATCAAGACTATGAAATGCATTTTAACAAATGTGTAAAAAGCTTGAAGAAAGATAATATGGAAACAACTATACAAATGCCTCTTAAAGGAAGTGACTTTGTATTTTTGCTCCCCATAAGAAAGGTCTTACAAAAATAGTCTTCTTTCTTTTTATGTATAGAACAACTACCTTTTTGCCCCTCTATACCTCAAATATTTTTAAACAACTCTCCATGCTCATTTGCCTCTCAACTTCTATATTTATTTCTTTTTTTTTCTTTGATTTTTATTTTTTATTTTATTTTTTTTCTTTTTTCTCAACCTTTATTTTTCTTTTATTTTTCTTTTGTTTTTTGCTTCTACGTTTTTTTTTTCTTTTTTCTCAATCTTTATTTTTTTCTTTTCTCCTCTCAATTTTATTTTTTTCTCCTTTTTTTTTTTTTTTTTTTTTTTTTTTTTTATTTTTCTCAACTTTTATTTTTTCGTTTATTTTTTGTTTTATCTTCTTTTTTTTCTCAATCTTTATTTTTTTCTTTTCTCCTCTCAACTTCTATTTTTTTTATTTTTCTCTTTTTTTCTTTGATTTTTAATTTTTCTTTTTTCTTTTTTTTAATCATTTTTCTCAACCTTTATTTTTTTTATGAGATGTTCTATAACTTTTGCTTTAGAGACAAGACTTAGACCAAGGACTTTCAAACAACAAATTATCCCCTATGAGCAAGACTTGACACTAGCATATTGTGTCTTGATTTATGAGATGCTTTATAACACTTGCGTTCGAGGCAAGACTTAGCCCAAGAACCTATCAAAAAATACAAGTTACGCCCCATGGGCAAGAGTTTACACTACTTCATTGTGTCTTAATTTATGAGATACTCTATAACTCTTGCCTTAGAGGCAAGACTTAGCTCAAAAATTTTTAAACAAGTTATGCCCCACGAGCAAGGCTTGACACTACCTCATTGTGTCTTGATTTATGAGATATTCTATAACTCTTGCCTTAGAGACAAGACTAAGCCCAAAGACTTTCAAACAACAAGTTACGCCCTATGGGCAAGAGTTGACACTACCACATTGTGCTTGATTTATGAGATGCTCTATAACGCTTGTCTGAGAGGCAAGACTTAGCCCAAGGACTTCCAAATAACAAGTTACGCCCCATGGGCAAGAGTTGACACTACCACATTGTGTCTTGGTTTATGAGATGTTCTATAACTCTTGCCTTAGAGGCAAGACTTAGCTCAAGGACTTTCGAACAACAAGTTACGCCTCATGGGCAAAAGTTGACACTAGCACATTGTGTCTTGATCTATGAGATGCTCTATAACTTTTCCCTTAGAGGCAAGACTTGTTCCAAAGGACTTCCAAACAACAAAGCACGCCCTTGAGTTTACTTCGATGTCAAAGAAAGAATATCCTCTTTGCGGATTATCCAACTTTCTGTTCATTAGCAAAAAATAATAGAGGTTAAGAAAAAAGAAAAAAGAGAAGAAAAAAAGAGAAAAGGAAAAAATAAAGATTAAAAAAAGAATAAAAGGGAGGAAAAAAAAAGGTTGAGAAAAGAAGAAAAAAGAGGAAAAAAAGAGAAAAAAATAAAGGTTGAGAAAAAGCAGAACAAAACAATAAAGGTGGAGAGAAAAAGAAAAAAGAAAAAAAAGAACAAAAAAATAAAGATTGAGAAAAACGAAAATGAAAATTAAAAAAAATTGAGAAAAAAAAAGATAAAGGAAAAAGAAAAAAGAAAAATTAAAAGTTGAGAGATAAATGAACATGGAAAGTTATGGTGTAGAGGGACAAAAATATATTTATTCTATACATAAAAAGAAAGGAAGGATATTCTTTAAAAACTTTTCTTACGAGGGACAATAATCGAAGACCACTCACTTTGAGCCACGACGCATGTAATTTCCTGATGGAGGGGAATGATTACAGTAGTAAGTTCTCCCACCCTTTGTGTTGGGTGGACATATTTTTTTTATGCATTAATTATTTGTCTGCTCTTAAGTTTAGACCACTCAAACTGTTTTAATTAATCTTTATTGGTCAGTTTAATTAGTATCTTTTAGGCATATGCCTCCAAATGCTTTAATTTCTAGTCTTTCATCTTCTCTTGATAAGCAAAACGTGAACGAATAGTATTGGTGATCTAATTACTACATATTTTATTGTCAATACTTCCATGGTCATTACAAAAAGAAGAAGAAAAAGCCTTAATTGAATAGAAATTTAACAAAAGTACTAATCTTTTTTAGGTACCATTACAAGGTATAATACACGGGAGAATTAGTTTTCTAGCTCTATACAAAAAAAAAAATTAGTTTTATAACTTTTTACGAGAGATTTTAATTTTTATACATAAGAGATTTGAAAAAGTTATTTACTTCTATTCAAATTATAAAAGGGCAAGAGATCTCATTTTCTCTACACATGTCACAATTAATATCTCAATTTGGTTTTGGAGTCTATTACGAATGTTATTTTAGTTTATATGACCCTTATCATCATAGATTAGTAAAAGATTAACACATGAGATGTATAATTAAAACATAAGAGATCTTTGTACGGTCATTTTCTCCCATCCTTGAAGAGTAGATTCTTTTAAAGAGAATTTACTTGTGCTTAGAAGATGCACTTTGTTGGGCTAATGCTATCTCAACCTCTCCACCTACTCATGGGGAAAGTAAAAATAAAATAGAAAGGGTGGCCAGAAGTACAGTAGTTTATTTGAGTGAACTATGTAATAAGGTTATTAAGCTTTCTTGCGAGAAGCTCCGATAAAATTGAAACGATACAAAAACAAATTACATGAGCAATGGTACCCTTCAAAGCTGAAATCACATAGGCAACTTCAGCTTAGCTTTCCACCAAACATCCTATTATTGGATCATTTGGTAGGGCGGAAAATATTTTTCAATTTTCTCATATTTGATTAGTTAAGATATTTTGAAAAATATTTTTTCTAGGAAAGCAAGTTCCTTAATAATGAGGAAAATGACTTTCCTAGTAAAAATATGAATAAAAAAATTCTACAAACAACATTTCAAGTTCATTGTCTCCTCCTCGCCCATCCAACGCCCCCAAACCCCATCCCTTGACCATCCCACTCCCCGCACATCCCGAACACCCACTCCCCACCCCATAGTGTTTTGCTAGATTACATATAAATACTTTTGGAATAATTTATTTATTTTGTATATACAAAAAAATAAATAGAAAATAAGTAAGAAAAGCAATTGTTTTTCAGGAAAACATTTCCTTCATACCAAACACACCCTTAACAAAGTTCAGAGGCCCTTCAATAAGCCCTGTTATTTTTGGATTTCAGTGGCATAGACTAATGAATGTGATGCTTGTTTCTATAAGCTGGTCAAGCTCAGACTGAGAGTATATGAATATGGCAACAAGCTAAATGAAGGATGCTCAACTGAGATTGATGACACAGGCAAATAAAAAATGACTCCACAGGAAAGAAGCAAGGTAAATTCATCGATTTTATTCACCTTTGGAGTAACCAATAAATGGGAAAAGAAAAAATTAAAGTTCAAGTCTGTGCACATCCAACTTTCAGTCATCACTTCTCTTTGAGAATTTACATAAGTTATACTTGCACAGAAAAGCATCTTTCAGTGGAAGCAAGTTGGTTAGTTGTCCTCAACACTGATAAATTGGTCTGCGGTGTCTGGGTGAGGATGATGAATGAGTGGCAGAGAAAGGGTACTCACCACAATTTGTTGCTGTTTCCGTTACATCCTCAAAATCGACACTTTTTCTATTATTTTCAAGTGTTGGGAACCCAAGCTTGGATTTCAAATTAGACCATCCATTTGACTCATCAATTTCTTGGACCTCGTGGCTTATTGACTGTAACTGGTTCCGAAGTGTCTGATTGTAATCATACAAACGATCATATTTAAGACGGAATTCTTCAAACTGGTTCTTTAATTCCAACACAATAGCTCCCTCAGCCCGAGCACTATTAGCTTTCATCTGACAATCCATTTTTAGCTTCTTCATTTTAGCTGTCAATTCTGCAACCTTCCCCTGTAAAACTCTACGGTGATCCTCCATATGCAATTTCCTTTCCTGAAGTATTGTTTTTTCAGCCTTGATAATCTTCCTAACAGAAATGTTCTCCATTATTACAGGGTGCACTTTGTCCAACACCATCCAGGCAAATAGTGAAAATCCTGCAAATCACAGGTTTAGCATTAAAATCAAAGAGATTTGCAGAATGTCTTCGAGCATATGCATCTGCACAATCTAGATAAATGTTACTCCTATTGGCAATTGGCAAACTCCAGCTTCAGTTTTAGGTAATACTTTTTTGGAGGGACAGAGCACTTACCCTATTTGCTTGGTTAATCAAGAGATCTCCCGCAATTAATGGGTTAATGTTATTAGACTGAACAATGAGAATCACATGCATTACTGGTGGATATGCGGAAAGCCACCTATAAGCTTCAGAGTTAATTTAGTAACTCATATCAGTACAAGAGGATTCAACATGCTTTCATCAAGAAATAACCTTTCTTGGACTTATCAAAAGATACATGTGGGAGACAATGAATTAACAAGAACCATATAAATTGCACCTGATATGGTTAGGAGCGGAGGCAGAAAGCAAAAAAGTTACAATCAGCAGTTAAAAGTAGTCGCAATATATGCTCCCAATCCCACAAGACACTGGAGAGACGTTTAAAGAACTGGAGAAACTATCTATTTATGGAAGAGGATAGTTACTTAAGGGATGACAAAGCTACACACTAGTTCCAAATGCTCGTCGATAGTAGTTGAGAAGATGAAACACCACATCCCTCACTGGGCATTTCATGTGCTCAAAGGTAGTTGATATGAGTGTTACTTGTAAATAATAAACTCAGTGACATTTCACCAGTAGAATGACAGGCTTCCAAAAGTGTGAAGTTCCTGGGTGCCTTGTTATTTATTAAGGAGCTAGTCACTCGGCACGTGTATCTTATCTTAAGTATAACAAACTTTATATTCAAAAATAATAAAATTTTAATCACCTATATAGTTTGAAAATTATGTTTGAGATGATAAAATCGAAACTAAAGAAGCAAATGTCACATGTATATGGTGGTTACATAACATTATATACATATAGTCCGCATGTTCACTTCCTTTTAATTTTCTCGATATTAGAATCTTCTCTTTGGTAAAATATGCATTGATCTTCCGCTAGAAAGTCTATATTTAAGTACATTATCCTCATACCTTGAGCATAGTTGTGTGGATTATGTGTTATTGAGACTTTTTGAGCTTATTACGTGTGTAGGAAGTGCTTTGGATTGAAACGAGCCGAAAAGGGATGAATTGGCAAGATAAGAGACGTCAACGTGCTCGCATTGCGATCAGGCCAACGAGCCAAGGCATCTAGCAGCGATGCAAAACAGCGAAGTCTTGCAACAAGCATTCTCCATAGCGTGCAAAGCTGAAAAATTCACCTTAGCAGCGTATGCCAAGGTGCATGCAATGCGTACCCACAAGCGCATTTTCAGCTTTTCCTACCCGAATTTGGGTTGATTTGAAAGACTTCCTACTTACCCTAAATCAAATAATTACCCCATAAAACATCTTTCAAGGGGGATATCAACCGAAGGAGGTTGGAGCCGACTTTTGGAGGAAAGAACACGCAAGGAGCGGAAGCAACGGAAATTTGACTTAGGGTTTCAATTTCTTCCATTCTTTTACTTGTTCCTTATGGAATTCTATGCTATGTTCTTAAACAATATTACGAATAGCTAGATTTCTTATCTAGGGATTTGATGGAACCTTTTGTAGGATGAATTCTTGTTACGTTTTAATATGATTGAGCCTTTAAATTTCTCTACTTGTTCAACATCTTTCTTATTTTTGTTGATTGAATGGCCATCAATTAGCTGTGCCTATTTATTATGTGTTGATTTGTGCATATCTAACTATGATCAGGTATGATCTAAATTGATCTGATAAAATCAAATCTGTTATGCTATTATATAGTTTAGGAAATTAGATCATCCCTTGATTCTCAAATCTCCTAGAATCAAGGGATTTGATTGCTAGTTTGTTTACTTTTCTCTACTATATATTTGTACCTCTACAGATGAATAAGATTGTATAATTTTGGTACCAAAACTTACATGGTATCAGAGCAGCTTTATTCTTGTGTTGCTTATGACTAAAACAACATTTACTGGGATACGTCACCCAACGGCATCAATAGAAGCCGAGAGTTCTGTTAACAATGTTCCGACTGAGACAACAATGAAGCCGTGGTGTGATTTTTGCAAAAAATATTGGCACGCTCATAAGACTTGCTGGAATATCCATGGGAAACCGCCTCGCTGGAATAAAAAAGGGCAGACAACCATGGCAACCAGGCCTTTCAGTGTATCAACAAAGAACCACGACTACAATCTTCTCCAATCACCAAGGAACAATTAGAGCTAGAATCAAACATGTGAAAATGGACTATCATTTTGTTAGAGAGAAGGTGGCTAGAGGACAACTTGTAAAACACTTTGTTCGTCCAAAGGACCAGCTAGCTGATATTAAGGCATTGACAAAACATGAGTTTGCAAATTTTGAGGCAAGCTAGGAGTATGTCTTCCACCTCCTCACTAGCTTGAAGGAAAGTGAGGCGACATGTAGCCAGTTAAGCTTAGTTAGGACTCAATGTATGTTAACCTTGTACTTATCTAGCTGGACACTTAGAATACAAAGTGTACTAGGAGTCTCTTTTTATGTATTGTGTTGTAGGTAGAAGTCTACTACTATCGAGTAATAAAAATCCTTTCCCTCTCTTTGGTTGTGTAACTCAACATTGTGAACCCCTTATCCATTGGTTATGTATTGCTTTTCGTATTATGCTACGAAAAGCTTCCATTACAGAAGTGAAAAGAAAAGAAGCATAGGGTCACCTTGTGTCAACCCTCTTTGAGGTTGAAAGAATCCCACAGCTTCAGCATTCACCAAAATGGAGTACGACAAAAACTTAATCCATTTAACCCATTTTTCTTTGCAACCCATTTGCTGCAAGATGTTGAATAGAAATCACCAACAATCATGGTCATATGCTTTCTCCACATCAAGTTCACATAGAATCTCTGGCTCCCCTTACTTCATTCTCCAGTTCAGTAACTCATTTGCAATAAGAGAAACATCTCTAATTTTCCTTCCTCTTAGGAAAGCATTTTGTTCACCAGAAACCAAATTTTCCATAACCTTTTCCAAACTTTCTGCCAGCAGCTTAGATATAATTTTATACACACTTCCTATCAGATTACAATAACATACCCAGTGTAACTTCATCAGATTAATGGGCCTAAAATCTCTTAGATCTTCAGCACCCTTCTTCTTAGGAACTACAGCAATAAAGGAGGCACTGCAAGCTCTTGCAAAGCTGCAGGTCTGCTGGAAGTATTCTTTTTTTTCTTTTTTGATGATTGTGGTATTCGGGCCAGCTTTCGAGCACCTCGACTAATTCTACGGGATACCTGCCACCTCTCACCAGCAACAAATACCAGGTAACTCTGTCCACCAAGGCTAGGACAGATGGAAAGAAATCACCTAGTGTTTTTTTTCCGCTGGGATTTGAACCTGAGACCTCATGGCTCTCAACCACTTCATTGACCACTAGGCCACACTGAGCCTAACATCCTTGGCTAAGCTGCCTGTAATCAACGTTCTAACTCAGGTCTCGAGTTTTGCTAACATCTCCTTTTTTCTCTAATCTAACCTTTCAAAATCCTCCTTATTCAATTGTTTGCATCTCTTTCTTGCCTTTTTACCATCTGCATAAGTACCTGATAAGGATTGCCAGTAACATCATAGTTCTCTACCACTCCTTTAATTTCTCCATGAAACCTTTAACCTGAAACTACATGTTCTCAAATTTGAAGTAAGAAGTGGTTTTCATCCATTCTTCACATTCTAGCATCACTAGTTTAATCTGAGAGCATTTTGGCGTAATAGATTGTTTGATATCTTTAAAGGTCTCATCCCATTCAGCTGATATCAAGAACCTATCAATCCTTGATGCTTGTAACCATATTTCTTCATTTATATTCATTTCAGGTCAATATTATACAGTAAAAATAAAAAGGACAACAAGTTTCCTATATTTATTAGCATAAAAATCTCTGATGGGGATAAACGAAACATAGAAAGCATAGGACCTAAAGTAAATGTACTAACATGAATAAATTAATTTTTTCAACGAATTGGTATTATATATATAAATATTTTTCTTCCATTGTGCTTCATCTTTTGCTAAATTTGCATGAATTCCAAGAAATTGTAAGTCTTTTCGAGATAACTTCTTTTCATGTGATTTAGGTCAATCTCGTATCTTTCTAACACTTTCACGTACCATGTTTTCACCCCCACAGACCGGTACATCTAAAGGTCAACGCAGGACATGTTCAAACCATCTCAAAGACCTTCGGAAAAATGTGGTCATTTTTTGTCTTACAACTCATATGACTGCATATCCATCTTAGGATTTGTATTTCTGCGTAACTCATTTGTGGATGTGTTGGACTTTAGTAGCCCAACATTTACTCTCATATCACATTGTTGGTCTTATAATTATTCTATAGAACTTACCTTTCCTTCTAGATAATACCCTAATAACACTTGTCTATTTCAACCATCCTTATAACTATTCCATGCAAGCAACTCCTACCAGAATTTAGAACCAAGGTTCCTCAAGCCCTAGCCTTGAACTCAATTTATTCATTGTGGGTCAATCATTCAAATATGTCTCTTTTTTTCGGTTTCCCACTCGGTGTCTGGGACTCGCATTGGGGCCCGACAAAATTTGTATCCGAGTTGGGAAGTCCCACATGGCGGGGAAAAAGCGCTCTAGGGGACTTCTGGTTAAGTATGGAGAAGTACTTGCCATGTCTCAATCACAAACAAGTTTGGAGTTGGCTATATGAAATCTCTATACTAGTTCCTCTCCATTATTTCATTCTAATACTAAAAAATAGTACATTAAAAAAAACATCTAGGGGCTTAACAATACTCTAAATCTCGCTTATCCCTACATATACACTATTCAGTTCCAGGTACTCCATATATACTCCCTCTGTCCATCTTTACTTGTCCACTATGCTAAAAATAGATGTCCAATAATATTTGTCCAATTTATAAAATCAAGAGATAATTTAACACTTATTCCTAATTTACCTTTATCATTAACTATAATCATTTCTCCAATGCATTTTTCAAGACAATGTATTTATTATATTCAAAGGGTGATATGGTAAAATTGTCTTTATATTTATGGCTTTTTAATAAGTGTGTCAAGTCAATAGTGGACAAGTAAAGTGTATATTCCAAAAGCTGTAAATCAAGACATACATCCACTCTAATGAAGAGAGAAAAAAGAAAAACAAGAAAAGGAGCATACCCATTAGAGAAGCTTGGAGAATTAGGAAATTGAGAGTAACCACATCGCTCCAATTGATTGGGCCATGAAAAATCCTGCAGCTACAGTAAATGGAAATAGAGCAGTATACCCAAAACAGGAAAATGGTGAACATCAATACCCGTATCCATACAATCAAAGTGCCGTTTATACGAGACAAAGCCAAAAGAATTGGTTCTTGAAATTGGGTCTGAAAGCATATACCAAAGTAGATAAATATTTCGCCCAAAACTAGGGAGGTAAGTATGAATAGTATAAGATATGTAGCCAACATCTTTTGTTCATCTAAGTTCCCATAGGCGTTTATTTATGCTCTCCTCAAATCAACAAGTGGTATTTGTCAATTGACAATTTGGCAAATTTTAATTTTTTTTAATATGTATTTTTTTCGTCTACTAAATAGTTAAGTTAATCATGTAAAATGTGTAACCTCCTTTTATTATACGAATTCGCTTCAAAGAAGATGTCATATTCTATATGATTAACTTATTAATTACTATTGTAAACAATTGTGTGGTAACACAATGTTGTCATCTTGTATTGTGGATGTCTACACTATAACTCCATTAGTGTATCGCTAGTCTTCTACTACTCCACACACTATTATGAGTGTAACTCCCTCTCCCCATGACCTTTTTTCCATAACCTCCATAGTTAATGTCATGTTTATGACAACCTTTAGGATGCCTCTATGAACACTATAAATAGAGGCATAATGATTCATATTGTATATACTTGAAACACTTGATACTTGGAAGAATAAGAAATACTCTCTTCTCTTGTATCTCTCATTTCTTTTCTTACTTCATATTGTTACTCTTTTAGTTTAGTTTTGCAACACGTTATCAGCACGAGGCTCAAAGATTCGAGTTAAGAATATTATCCATGAAATTGTTTTGAGGAACGTTTGTTAATTAAGAAGAAAAGGAATCTGTCTCGATATTTTTATGTTAGTATGCAGCTGAATTCATTCATGAGTATCCTTATGTTAGTTTGTCATATTAACCTAAATATTTATTCTGTTGTTTTATAATATTTTTGAATATCATTATTAGTACATTGAATATTTGAGAGGTCACAACTCGGCAATTTACATCTTTAGAATGATGTGGATGACATTTGACTTTTGGAGTGGCCAAATCTGTGAAGTAAACAAAGCCTTTTACTTTCTTGGTTTAAACTTTTCATGTTTTATATTCTTTGCAGTGACATTTTTTTAAAATTGCAAAAGTGACATCACGAAGGAAATGGCCACTACTTTATGCTAATGTAATTTTTTTTTAATGGTAATTTACTGCTACTAGTAGTAACTTTCATCTTCTGTGAAAAATAAATAAATTGAAAGGTACTGCTCATTTAGCACTTGTACAAACAGCTGGTTGAGACACGTACAAAAATGATTACATTTTATATCAGCTCGTTGAAACTTTTTTAATCATGTATATAATTGTTAAGTGGTAATATTTGTAAAGGCTCGGAGTCTATTGCACTTTGGCCTATTATACCACTGGTTGAGGGTAAGATGGTAGATTCAAGTTCTATCACACCAAGAGGGTAAGACATCGGGTTAAAGTCTCGATGCACCATGATGTAAAATTTTGAGTTCAAGTCCCATTGATTTATGGCCTAAGATGTCTATTTATGGACTAAGACGTCTTTATATGGGTAAGACGTTGGGTTTAAGTCCCAATGCAATATATTGATGATTTTATGATGACTAAAGCAAACTCATATACTTTTGATTAAAAGTAATGAAATTCGCCCAATAAATTTGCTCCATTCTCTTATGTGAATGTGGTAGCAACGCATAATATGTCTGAAAGAAGACAAGTGGTTGAATGTATGAATATTGGCGTGAAGGGACAAAATAAAAAT
This sequence comes from Jaltomata sinuosa, assembly GCA_003996215.1. NCBI lineage: Eukaryota > Viridiplantae > Streptophyta > Magnoliopsida > Solanales > Solanaceae > Jaltomata > Jaltomata sinuosa. The sequence goes on along the minus strand of QJPP01004589.1, from coordinate 31,616 downwards.
AGTCATCATTATGGTGGAACGGGTTTAATTCTCACCAAATATGGCCAAACATATGGGTAAGGCGTTCGGTTCAAGTCCAACGCAATTTATTTACGATAATGATGACTGAGCAAATTGATATGCTCTTGATAAAAGTTGTGAAGTCCGTCCTATTGAATATGCTCCATTCCATGAATTGAATGTGATAGCAATATATGATAAGTCTGAAAGATGACCAAATCATTATTATTGTTGTATAAATGAACGTGGATGTGACAAAGGATAAAACATTGATCATCATTGTGGTAATAATAAAAGGGAAGAACATTATGGGTACTCAAAATAGTCCTTCAAAACGTGAAGGTAATTTTCTACCATCAATTTGATATGTGAGGTATTGAGCACTCATTTGTAGTGCGATAAATTTTATAAATCCTCCATCAAAAGAAATAAAGTGAAAGATATTTGACCTTTTAAAGTGATGTTGACGTGTGTCCTAATTTGATAAGTTTATAAATCCTCCATCAAAATAAAGGAATATAAAGTGGTGGTGCACTTGACCATTCAAAGTGATGTTGAGGTGGATCATATAAATATGATAAATGTCAAGGCATGACAATGAGCTTATAATGCAAATTTATGAAGCACATATATATATGATTATAGTCCATTTTTTGAAAAGAATGTGATTTGTGATGAGCATTGAAAATGCCTACCCATTCTTGAAAGTCAATTTATCGAATGTGGTAAATATTATTGTGTGTAGAGACTTGCTTATATATGGTTGGACAAATACCAAAACTCACTTCTACGAAAGGTTTGAGAGAAAATAAAGAAATTTTATTTCGGTATGAAAAGGTCATTGATGTTGTAGCATGTCTTATCATGATCTACCAAAGGGCAAAAGAAAGAAATAATTCTTGCCTATAAAAGTTTTGGCCATGACCAAATGGATATTATGGGGCGACCGAATGAATTTGTCATTGATCGGGTACATATGGTACGCCAAAAGAATTTTGTCAAATCTTATAGAAATGAATTATTTATGACAAAAGTAAAGCAAGAAAGGGATCTTGCTTATAATGAAGTTGATCATAATGATAATAATTTTCTCCCTAAAAGGAGATGTTCACCATACAAATGGTGTTATGGAATATGTGATAGTACATAATTATTTGATAGCTTTAAAAGAGCTAATAATGTGTTACTACTCAGAGGAATAAAATTATTCACAATATTGAAATTGTAGTAAGTCTCAAAAGAAACTTATTAAGTTTCAAAGCTATTGACCAATAGTGAATTATATTGAGACTATAAATTATGGGAAGATTTAATATCTTCATATTACTACACTTGAAGCGGGTTATAAATATTTATGTGAAAAATTACCGCTTTTCCTCTTGTTTGCAGTACACGGGCATGGTGATGGAATCTCATGTGATAGTAAGCTAAAAGTTTACAAGAAATATATAAGTTGGCATGACCGGTTGACCATTCCGGTTCAAATGTGATACAAAAATAAGTGAGAATTCATGTGGTTATACATTGAAGAAATCAAAGATTCTTCAAGAATTCTCTTATGTTGCTTGTTCTCACGATAAAATATTATATCGGCTAAGATTGGGGTTGTACCCCTAATTTTTTGGAACATATAACAAGGTGAATATGGATCCCTTCACCTACCATGTGGACCGTTTACTATGAAATGAGATGCATCTATGGTTGGCCACATGCGCTTTGCTATCAACTTGCAATTTAATATTTGCAAGGTTGTTTGCTCAAATTGTTAAATTAAGAGCATGGTTCCAAACTATAAAAGTTGATAATGTTGATTGGTTTAGCAGAAATTGTGTGCCTCCAATTATAGCTAAACCGTTGGTTATGAGAATAAATCTCCCAAAAGAAAATTTGGTATGAAATGTGTGTAGCAACACTTGTATGCATCAAGTCAATAAAGTTCTCCTATATTGTTGGTTCAGAGTCAGGAGCCAAATAATTTCATCTAAAAATTTGAATGTGTGGTATTTAATTGCTCCACGATGCATAAAGATGGATCCTCAAATAAGATTGGGGTGAATGTTAGATTTCCTAACATTAGGGGGAGATATGATTAACAACTGAAATGAACGATGAATTATCTAGATTCTCGTAAAAAATGTGAACTTGAAGTTCAAGAGATAATTCAGTTGCAAAATATTGCAAATTAATTGACAGACGTATTTGCTGACCCTATGCTATAATTCAGTTATAAATGCTCCAATGAGAAGTCCTTGAAGGACAGGGTCTATGGCATGCCTGAAGCGTGATAGACTAATCGATTCCAAAGGTAAAACTCTTTGAAGAAGGAGAGGAGCAAGTGATAAAAATGGTCATAGTAATGAGGCAAGTGCTTTTAAAGAGCACCATGACATAACTCTTCATAAAACCTTGACAAAGGTTCAGGTACCTGAAAATGATGAAAAAGAAGAGATCGATCTCGATATGTTATGTCGTAATGGAATCGATATCAAATGACCATCGACGGTATCTTTGATATAATGTAGCGCTCACCATTATAAATGGTAACGAGGATCTTGAATTTAAATATGTCAAATAGTATGGACAGATAAATTATTGGCCAGATAAAATACGCAATTCAAGTATATTTTATATCACTGTCGCGCCTCATTTTTCTCGCGAAAAAAGCGGGCCATCGACGTGACAACTCTTTTTAGATGGAAAAGAGTGAAGGGTCGCCACCTAACGAATTTAAGGTGCGTTAGGGCACCATTCTAACTAACTACGACTAAATTAATTTAAGGTCTACGTCACCAGAAATCGGGTAAGAGTTCAAGTTACCTCAAAAGGAAGGTGTTAAGCACCTTTCGAGGTCCACAAATGTGAGTCCCAGCCGGATTCGTTATTTATGTGGGGAGTATGTGATAAACAAAGATCGGTTAATAAATTCAAGTAAAAATCTTATTTTTAAAAGAAACAGATAAGCTAGGCTAATTAAATTATTAATAAATCTAAGTGAAAAAGAAATAGGCGCAAATTACAATTAACATATATGAATGAGTAAATAAGAAGCGAGATAAGCAAGAGAACAGAATTGACACAAATGATATAAAGAAGATAACTTAATTACTAAGTGACTTAGTTAACTACCCCAAGCAAATGAAAAGAAACAAACTTAGGTTAATTTTAACCTATTCGGATCATCGCCCGGCTTATTTATCGAAGACAATTCCGAAGACATTGTCATATTCTGCTCGGGTCAATTTCCATCATGTCCGTCTATCTACCCGCCTAAGTTGGTTATTAAGATTATTATTAGCCTAAAGTGCGTACTAAAGAAATGAAAAAAGTCTAACGTACCTTAGTATGCCTACCCGTCCCGACTTAATATCCAAGAGGCATTGGACTACTATTTGAATATGAGTCTAGACAAATAAAATCTAAGGTTACTAATTAGACTCGAGCTTTAGCGTCAAACAAAACAAGAAAGACTCGAAACATGTAGCACGTAACGGTCTCAAGTAGGCCTCTTATTTAATTAAAAGATAGGTGGTTAAATTAATTCACACATTTAGCATTTTATATAGTTAAACCTATGGGCATGATATCTAGCGATTTTAACATGCTAACACTGTTTTTAACAAACCTATAAGCAAGATCTATGATTTTAAATGTGATAAGACTGATTTAAATCCTACAAGCATGGTCTTTAAGTTAAAGCAGATTTATACCTATAGGCATGCTTTCTAAGTGTTGGACTGATTTAAACATATTAGATGATCAATCATTTACAACTACTGCACATGCTGCCTACTATTTAAAGATTGATTAATTAATTTAAAGTCCTAATGACATAGTGTCTAAGCCACATTAATGTGTACAAACATGCTGAAAGTTGACTTGACCCTGTTAATTATTTTAATATGCTGAAAACTGATAGCCAATTAAACTGCTGAAATAGATTTTTACTCACATGTGGCTCTTAATTTAAAGGCTGAAACTGATTTTAAAACCTATAACACGGTAACTAATTTGATGATGCTAGAACAAATTTTAAATCATATGACATTATAACTACATGAATTACTATGCTAAAACGAATTCAAATCCTATAGGCATCGTACCTAAATGAATTAATATGCTGAAGCAAATTTAAATCTTATAGGCACGATATCTAAATGAAGTAACATGTTGAAAATGATAGTCAGATAATTGAATATGCTGAAAAAGGGGTTTTAACATGCTGAAAATGAATTAATATGCCAAAATAAATTTGAATCTTATAAGCATGATATCTGACTTAAGTTGAAACATATATTAATCACATAAGCCTGGTTAAAGTGACGAAACTGATTTAAAATTGAAATTGAATTAATACCTATAGTCATGTTTATACATTAATTTTATTAAACACGTTTTGAATAACAGATAGCAGATAGTTTGCCCCTCCCCCATAGCAACCCCCTAAAGTATTTCATTTATTATCGAAGTTTATACAATAATTATTACAGACCAATGAAGGAATGAGAATAAAATAAGACAGATCTAAGCTTTGGAGACTCCCAAATCTCGGGCAACTCTTCACTGTGTAACCATCTTCTAATAGAAACCTGTTAAATATAGCATAGGATTCGGAAGATCCTAGTATGACCCATGAAACTACCTTCGACATGTCAGAGTTCCTGAGAATCTCAAGGATTCTAGGCAGTGCTTATGTCGAGGCATGGGAATTCATAAGGACCTCCGTATTCCACAAAATACAACGAAAACAAAATCAATCCAGAAGCAACGGTAATCACATAAACCAACCAGTCAAACAACATAAGCAGACTAACAAGTTCATGCTAACAGTGGTTTAATGCAAACATAAATATAAGTTCTAAATTGACATCCTATAGACATGTTTTATAAACAAATCACAGAACAATTATGGCTAAACACAGATGGATACATATTTCAAACTAAATATAAACATGCATATGAATTGAAATCTGCATCGATAAAACACTAACCAATTATCCGCAGATAACAGGATATATTCAAAGCCTTCACAATTAGCAATAAGTAGCCCTTATCAACCAAGAAGAGAAGTTAAAAATGTGAGTAGTAGTGTCTGTAAAGTCTATCCTCTAATGAAAAGAGAGATTGTCCTTATATATTATAAGCAAAGAACTCACTTAAGGGAAGAAAAAATAATTCACAGCGTGAATTAGGGAAAAGATTTTATCTTTATCCCCAGAGACAATCTATTTGCCATAATTTATCACAAAGAAAATAGTAGGCAAAGCTATTATAGGAAGAAAAAATATTATCAAAATCAATCATGGGAATTCTTTTACTTAAACAGAAAAACGAATTGGGCAAGTTCAAATTTACCTTTTAACAGAATAGGTAAAACCAATCAAGATGTACAAAACAAATCACAACTCGCCATAAATAACGAAGTAAAAGCTGTCTATACTACCTAGAAAAGGAAAAATCATTTAGTACAGAGTTTACCATAAACAGGCAAGTACGAAAATTATGACAATCATTTAAGGGAGGGAAAACATTCAGAAAAACTAACCAAAGGATCATTTTCCTTAAACAATGAGGGGCTGAATCAATTAGGAGCCAAATAATGTCGATATTACCATAATTAGACGAATAAAAATCTGTCCAGACTAAAGAGAATAGCAAGCCAGTTAATATGTCAAATTTACCTTTTACTAATAGGCAGATCAATCAATATATCTCAATCAATGTTCAACAAAATAGGCAAGTATTAAGATTATCCAAAATGAGTTAGAGGAAAATTAATCAGATTGTCACACGAAATCAATCAAACGACTATTTCCCAAGTAGGAACAAATTGATTAGACGCAGATGAATTCAACTTGAGCAAGAAAGGAGGTAAATCAGGCAAAGCACCATACAACATATGAATCAAGTCTATTTTATGGCTCTAAGATGATCCTAGAGATCAACATCAACCACGTAAGAACAAGCTCTGAAACAAAGCATCACAATACTATTTTAATTTCCAATAGTCAATCGACATCTTTGAAGAGAATGGAATCAGAACATGCTTAGACATCGCTCATAATCAAATTTTCAGAACTAAATTTATAGCAAAGCTTTGTAAAAAAAATGATTTCCAACATACAGTAATCGGCGTAAGCTATCAGTCACAAATCAGTAAAATTAAATGAGCATGCATAAACCCTCATAGATGGATTTTGAATCTTAGAACCTGTAGTAAGAGAAAATGAGATGAAGCAGAGGATGATACATCCGGGCACAAATCGCAACACAGGTGAAACCTCAGCCGGATCTGCAAGATCCGTTGTTCTGTTCGTCGAAATCCTCCGCCGTTCATCGGAGAAACAAGAAACCTTTGGGTTTTTGGGCAGAGTCCGGGTGGCTGTTTGGTAGAGCTCCGCTGGCTGGTGGGGGTTTTGGTGGCGATGAAGAAGGGAGTGAAGGTGGTTGTGGGGTTGATGGCGGTTCGCCGCCCGTCGACATAGGAGAAGAGAGGGAGAGCTTGGGGAGAGAGAGAAGGGACGGTCGCTGGACCATTTTGCCGACGGTAATGGTGGTGTCGACGAAGAGAGGAAGAGAGAAGAGGGGTGGAGGCGGCTGGTGGGAGTGAAGGAGAAGTGGAAAAATGCAGTTAGGGTTTTGGGGGGGAGTATAATGTAAAAGGAAAGAATAATGGGAGTTGATCTCAGCCGTTGATCGTATTAGATCAACGGTTGAGATTCGATCTTAATGCGGGTCAGGTGGAGCGGGTCAGGCATACCCGAAATAGATTAAAAGGGTTTGGGCAGTTGAAATTGACATTGGTCATTTAAAATTAGGCCAAATTAACTCAATTTAGGCCAGAATTGAAAGAAATTGACTATAAAAAGGCTAGAATATAAATAAATTAGATAAAAGGAGACTAGAGTTTAAATAAATTGGGAATAAAATTGAAATTGGGCTGCTATTTAATAAATAAAATACTACATATATAATTTAATAGGTAAAATAATAACTAACGATAATTATCAGACAAAAAAAAATTATTTAAAATCTTAAATTTATGACATGTAATATTATATGAAATTTACGATAAAATAGTAATAATTAAGAAATAAATTATATATTTATAAATTGTATACAAATTTAAAAAGTCTCAAGACGGCGATGAAATACATGATTTATTTAGTAAATAAAAGCAATACGCGAGGAAAATTAAGCTTAAAAAATAAGAATACCTAGTAAAATAACACCCCGGGAGAGGTATACGGAGGTCAAAATTGGGTGTCAACAGCTGCCCCTTCCTTTCTCGGGAATGAAGGATGAATTGGCGGGCAAGGAATGTTGACTAATAGCCAATTTTGTCCGATCAGGGGGTCGATTCTTTTGGGAATCAAAAAAACAAGAGGGGGTTGTGAAATGATGTGGCCGAGACTTCAGTTTCAAGTTGCCTATATATCTCGGGTCTTATGAGAATCAGGCCGTGTGTAGTTCTAGATTTAGAAATGAACGAGGCTTCTAAAGAAGATATAAGACTGAAATTCCGCACGAAGACGCAGTTGGCACGAGTTGATGAGATTTAAACGATTAGCTGAGAATAGGACGCGAGTGACGACCCAGTGTTGGTGATACAAGGAAAAGAAAGGTTGTGTTTTGGAAGCTAAGACGATGGTTAATCTCGTTTCTTGGCTTGTTCAACTTTCGGTGCCTGCAATTTCTATTATAACTAGATAAAAGATTATAATTTAAATAAAATAAAGTAAGACATGATGCAGGTTCTTTTTAAGACCATGGAAGGTTGCTTAAGACGGTAAAAATGATGTTTTTAGCGATGATATCTCAGGGTCATGATACGTAAAATTTAATCCTCAGGCCATGAAATGATGTCCGCGGGCCGTGACAATGATGTCTTTAGACGATGACGCCTTTGGAGCATGATAAGCAGAAATTAAATCCTTAGGCCATGAAATGATGTCCGCGGGCTATGAAAATGATGCCTTTAGACTATGACGCCTTCAGAGCATGATAAGCTAAAATTAAAGAAAGCGTATCTGTTTTGAGTGGCATAGCATGACGTTTGGTAGCTTCTGAATACTTTGTTCCATGGTAGCTTGTTGTGATTCGATGCGATCTCAGGCTCACTGCAATCTCGGGCACAATGCAATTCTCGGGCCAAATGCAACCTTGGGCTCAATCAAAATTCTCGGGCGCAGTGCGATTCTCGGGCCAAAATGCAATCTCGGACGCAATGCAATTCTCAGGCCAAATGCAATCTTGGGCTCAATCAAAATTCTCGGGCTTGATGTAATTCTTGGGTCAAATGCAATCTCGGTCTCAAATGCATTTCTCGGGCGCAGTGCAATTCTCGGGCTCGATGCAATTCGTGATTCTCGAGCACAATGCAATCTCGGACATAATGCAATCTCGGGCCAAATGCAATCTCGGGCTCAAATGCATTTTTTGGGCAAATATAATTCTCGAGCCAAATGCAATCTCGGACATAATACAATCTCGGACATAATACAATCTCGGACATAATGCAATCTCGGGCTCAAATGCATTTTTCGGGCAAATATTATTCTCGAACCAAATATAATTCTCAGGCTTAACGCAAGCTCGGGCCAAATGCAATTCTCGGGCCAAATATAATTCTCAGGCCAAATGCAGTCTCGGGCCACATATAATTCTCGGGCAAAATATAATTCTCGGGCCAAAATGCATTTCTCGGGCCAAATATAATTCTCGGGCCAAATGCAGTCTCGGGCCAAATGCAATCTCGGGCCAAAATGCAATTCTCGGGCCAAATATAATTCTCGAGCCAAATGCAGTCTCGGGCCAAATATAATTCTCGGGCCAAATGCAATCTCGGGCCAAAGTCATCTCGGGCATAATGCAATCTCGGGCCAAATGTAATTCTCGAGCCGAATGTAATTGTCGGGCTTAATGCAATTCTTCTTTGAGGAGATAGAGTAGCTTAGCTTTCTTGCCATATTTGATGACGGTGTTTGTCTTGATGCTGCTGAGACAATTCTCACATTTGTACCTGCTAGTTCCGTGTTCAAAGAAAAATTGTTAATTTGTAAAAAAGGGAGGTTAATTTGTGCATCTGCTCTTGGGTGCATCTGTCCATCCTTGTTATGTGTCTGCGGGCTGTTGCACTCTCTTCGGGCACTCGCTCGATCAAATAAATAAATAAGCTTTGAAATCGTATTTTGAAATAACTTGCTTTGAAAAGGGAAGGGAAATGCTAAAAAATAAAAATAAATTGTTGAATCATAAACCGTGACATGCTTTGAGACATCACAACATCTTATCATCTTTGCGTTTGGAGTGCAGCTCCGATGAAATTTTTGAGGGCTCTCAAAAATTTCTGCCCCAGTGTAAAACTTGTCTTTCGGCTAGAAAATTTTGTAGAATGAGCGGACGCTTGTTGCGAATTTTGAGGTTCCCTCAAAATTCTGCCCCAGTCTTACGATTCATGGTAATGCTTTTCAGATGGAATTTTTGAGATCCTCTCAAAAATTTTGCCCCAGTTATAGTGCTTGACAAGGGAAAATGAAAGGTTTTATTATGATAAGACCGAACTCCATAGGAGCGCCTACGTATCCCTCTTAAATGGGAATCAGGTCGAACGTAGTTCCACTTACAAGGTAAGGAAGCATAACAAAAATAACTTTCTCTTAACTTCTCAGATGAAGTATCTTCTGACAGCATCGGAATTGATAGGCTTAGGCCACACTTCACCATCCATTTCCGCTAGTACGAGTGCTCCTCCTGTCAGAACCCGATGGACCATGTAAGGACTTTGACAATTTGGTGCAAATTTTCCTTTTGCCTCGTCTTGATTTGGAAAGATCCGTTTTAGGACAAGTTGCCCCGGTGTAAAATGCCTTGGTCTGACCTTCTTGTTGAAAGCTTTGGCCATTCTATTCTGATAGAGTTGACCGTGACAAATTGCATTTATTCTCCTCCCATCAATGAGTGCCAGTTGTTCCATTCTACCTCGCACCCATTCAGCATCACTCAGTTTTGCTTCCTGAATGATCCTTAGGGAAGGTATCTCTACTTCAGCAGGTATCACAGCTTCAGTACCATAAACCATAAGATAAGGAGTGGCCCCTGTAGAAGTCCTCATCGTAGTACGATATCCCAAAAATACGAAGGGTAGCTTCTCGTGCCAGTGTCTGTAATTGTCAATCATCTTACGCAATATCCTCTTGATGTTTTTGTTCGCAGCCTCGACTGCTCCGTTCATCTGTGGCCTATAGGCTGTAGAGTTTCGATGGTTGATCTTGAACTGCTCACACGATGCTTTCATCAGATCACTGTTGAGATTAGTGCCATTATCTGTAATAATTGACTCAGGAACTCCAAATCGACAAATAATATGATCTCGGACAAAATCAGCCACAACCTTCTTTGTGACAGACTTATGTGAGGTAGCCTCAACCCATTTGGTGAAATAATCAATAGCAACCAGAATGAACCTATGTCCGTTGGACGCGACAGGTTCGATAGGACCAATAATGTCCATACCCCAAGCTGCAAATGGCCAAGGAGAGCTGGTGACATGGAGTTCGTTGGGAGGAACTCGAATCATGTTGGCATGCGTTTGGCATTGATGACACTTTTGCACATAACGAATGCAATCCATCTCCATAGTCAACCAAAAATACCTGGATCTCAGTATTTTCTTGGCCAAGGTAAATCCATTCATGTGAGGGCCGCAAGTTCCAGCGTGGACTTCTTCAATCAAACTAGAAGCTTCTCTAGCATCAACACACCTCAGCAGTCCTAAATCAGGAGTCCTTTTGTACAAGATTTCTCCGCTTAAGAAGAATTGGTTAGCTAACCTCCGAATAGTGCGCTTTTGAATACTTGTGGCATTCTCCGGATAATCTCCATTTTTTAAGTATCCCTGGATATCAACATACCATGGCTTGCCATCTAACTCTTCTTCGACATGGAAATAATACGCAGGCTGCTCGTGAGTATGAATAGGGATGGGATCAATATAATTCTTGTCTGGATGTTGTATCATAGAAGACAAAGTGGCCAAAGCATCAGCGAATTCATTCTGGATTCGCGGAACATGTTTGAATTTTATCTTGGCAAACCTCTTGCGCAATTTTTGTATGCAATCTACGTATGGCAGGAGTTTCCTGTTCTTAGCAGCCCATTCCCCTTGTACTTGATGAATCAACAGGTCTGAGTCCCCGATTACCAATACTTCTTGGACATTCAGGTCAATGGCTAGCCGAAGCCCCAAAATGCAAGCTTCGTGTTCAGCCATATTGTTGGTGCAAGGAAACCTAAGTTTGGCTGATACCAGATAATGTTGGCCAGTTTCTGAGATCAAAACAGCTCCAATACCTACCCCTTTGAAGTTCGCAGCTCCATCAAAGAATATCCTCCAACCATTGTATATTTCGGATATGTCCTCTCCCACAAAAGCCACTTCCTCATTAGGAAAATAAGTTTTCAAGGGTTCATATCCATCATCTACGGGGTTCTCGGCCAGGTGATCTGCCAACGCCTGTGCTTTCATGGCCCTATGAGTGACATAAACTATGTCAAACTCACTCAACAAAATCTGCCATTTAGCCAGCTTCCCGGTAAGCATAGGCTTCTGGAAGCTGTACTTTAGTGGATCCATTCTCGAGATCAAGTAGGTAGTGTATGCTGAGAGGTAATGTCTCAACTTCTGGGCTGCCCAAGTTAATGCACAACACGTGTGTTCCAACAAAGAGTAACGAGCCTCATATGATATGAACTTCTTACTCATGTAATAGATTGCCTGCTCCTTCTTCCCTGTTTCATCATGCTGTCCCAGAATACAACCGAAAGCATTATCCATCACAGATAAATACAACAGTAGTGGCCTACCTGGCTCAGGAGGGACCAATATAGGAGGATTAGATAGGTAATCCTTGATTTTGTCAAACGCTTGCTGACACTCTGATGTCCATTTTGTGGCAGCATCCTTTTTCAATAACTTGAAAATCGGCTCACAGATGACAGTGGATTGGGCTATGAAGCGACTGATGTAGTTGAGGCGGCCTAAGAAACTCATTACCTCTTTATTATTTTTCTGCGATGGAAGATCTTTGATGGCTTTGATTTTGGTCGGGTCCAACTCTATTCCGCAACGACTGACGATAAAACCTAATAATTTTCCCGCAGGTACTCCAAAGGCACACTTTGTCGGGTTCAACTTCAGATTGTACTTTCGAAGCCTATTAAAGAACCTCTCGAGATCGTCCAAATAACTCGAACCCTTCTTGGATTTGATGATAACATCATCCACATAAACTTTAATTTCCTTGTGGATCATGTCATGAAAAATGGTAGTCATGGCCCTCATATATGTAGCTCCAGCATTTTTCAACCCGAAAGGCATAAACTTGTAACAATAAACCCCCAGGGTGTAATGAAAGCAGTTTTCTCAGCATCCTCCTCATGCATCTTAATCTGATGATAACCGGCAAAGCAATCCACAAATGATTGTGTTTCATGCTTTGCACAGTTATCGATCAAGATGTGTATATTAGGGAGTGGAAAATTGTCCTTAGGGCTGGCTCTGTTAATATCCATGTAGTCAACGCAGACTCTGACCTTACCATCCTTCTTGGGAACAAGTACGATATTAGCTAGCTAAGTCGGATATTCAGTTACTCGAATGATTCCAGCCTCAACTTGCTTTGCCACCTCCTCTTTAATCTTCAAGCTCAGATCATGTTTATACTTTCTGAGTTTCTGTTTGACAGGAGGACAAGAGGGATCAGTGGGCAGTCTGTGAGATACAATCGAAGTGCTCAATCCTGTCATATCTGCATAGGACCAAGCAAAGACGTCTTTGTGTTTTTCAAAACCCGAGCGTAGCCCTTTTTCTCATTTTCAGATAAGTAAACACTGACGTACCTTTCATTAGCCACTTCCGAGTCCCCTAAGTTTACTACCTCTGTATCCACTAGGTTTGCCTTAGGCTTATGTTCAAACTCTTCAACCTTTTTAACGAGTTCTTTCGGTACTTCAATTTCTTCTACCTCTTCTAGTTCACTTATATTATGTTGCACAGTCTCATTACATGTCACAGTCTCAGATTCAACATTTTTAGAAGTAATTTTGCTGAAAAAGAAAGAAAGAAAAGAAAACATAAATAAAGGATATTAATATACTGAAGAAAAACCCTTTATTAAAGAAAGTTGAGTGCCTTCAAAATAGTAAATAGCATGAAAGTGAACTCGAAATCGAGCCTATTTATTGAAAACAATAAAATCTTCTGCATCTACCCAAGTGCTTGGCGGGCCCTAGAAGGAGTGGCAGTCCAGTTGCTGAGAGTGGCTTTGGGCTGATTGCTCTGTTTAGGAACTCTTCCTCTCCCCTCATCGATGATGACGTTGCAGATCTCTTCTGTCAGGAATAGACCTCTTAAGCTTTCTAGCACATCATCTTCAATATCATCAAGAAATCCCGCAGAGACAAAAGTCTGATGCAATGACGGCATCGGTCCTAGCGAAGGATAATAGAATCCGCCCACGGGTGACTTCCAATCTTTGTACTCTTGTGCAGTGCCAAGATAACCCAACCCGAATGTGGTCTCCTGTGACTGTATCTGTATTGGTTCTGTTATGCCTTGCAAATTTTCCCCCAAGCCGCCATTAGGTACGAACCCTGAGCGAAGCAACATATTCATGATCGTGCTGCTCCACCATGGTCCCTCTCCAGCAAATCCCACCATCTCCTGTGTGTGGAACATTTCTCTATCCAATCTCTCTTTTCTTTCCACCGCGTATATAGAGTGCCCCTTTTCACCATGGACCACCACCTCTTGATAGTCCCATTCAAACTTGAGGCATTGATGCAGAGTAGAGGACACCGCTCCTGCCATATGAATCCATGGGCGACCAAGTAACATATTGTAGGAAGCTGGGATATCCATTACTTGGAGCACAATGGAGAACGTGGCAGGTCCAATCAATGCATCGAGGGTAATTTCGCCAATGGTATCTCTTTGAGAGCCGTCAAAAGCCTTCACGTTCATCCTCCAAGTCTGAATCTTAGAAGTGTCAACCTCTAGCCTTGTCAGTGCAGCGAGGGGGCATATATTTAGACCAGAGCCTGGATCGATCAATACCTTTGTTATCACCCTATCCTCATACTGCATGGTGATGTGCAAAGCATCATTGTGCACTCTTCTTTGAGGCGGCAACTCATTCCCGTGAAAGGATATCTTATGAGCCTCGAATACCTGTCCAACCATATGGGCTATCTCTCCACCGGTGATACTAGCCGGTACATAAGCTTCGCTAAGAACCCTCATTAGAGCTTTCTGGTGGAGCTCAGAAGTCTGTAAAAGTGACAAAATAGAGATTTGTGCCGAAGTTTTGCTCAGATGATCTACAACGGAATATTCCTTTGCTTGTACCTTCTTCCAAATTCCATTCTCCTCAACCTGTACAACTGGTTGTTTTCCTTTGGTAGAACTTCCCTGAGCCAGATTTTTAGGCGTGTAGATTCTGCCAGATCGAGTCACACCCTGAGCGGCATCAGCCTCAGCTACCTTTGCCTTTCCCAAAATATCACGTTCATAATTTAATGGTACTGCGTGAGGATCATAAGCAACTGGAATAGCTCAATATACAGTAAATGCGGATTTGGGAGCAGCTACCTCTACTTCAAACAGAACCTATTTCTGTGCCGGAGCAGATGTTTGTGACACCATCGCGACATCCCCCTCTTTCTTAATAACCCAAATAGAGCCTTCCAGATCCACTGCTTCTCCAACCTCCAACATGTTAACCTGATAATTTGGGAGTGGATTATTGGTGACGTTCGGAGTTGGGTCCTTCAACTGAATAACCTTTGTATCAATCAACTTCTGAATTCGATCCTTCAGTGAGCGACATACTTCAGTAGTATGTGAACCTTTCATCCCCGAACGGTACGCACAGACTTTGTTAAGGTCGTACCATTTGGCCTGAGTGTATACAGGTAAAGCGAGAATAGGAGTGATGAGGCCAGCTACCCTCAATCTTTCATACAACTGGGCAATTGGTTTAGCCAAAGGAGTATACTGCTTGACCGGCCTTTTCTCGAAATTGGCTCGGGGTCTGTAATTTGGATTAGGTGGGGGAGATTGGAATTGAGAAGGCTGGGCACTATAAACGGGGTGCGAGGGAATTTGGTATGAGTATGTAGGCATTTGATAAAGAGGGATAGGGTATGGAGATTGTTGGTATAGTGGAGGGTGTGTTGTAGGCGTTTGGGAAATGAGTGGGGTTTTGAATTCCTGTGCCATCATCTGTCATGACCCGATTTATCGGTCATGATGGCACCTACAACCCCCAGTAGGCGAACCAATTCCCGTAGCCCAGGACAGTTGGTAATGGGCTACTATCTAACAAATAAGCGGAAGAATAGTTTAATAAGCAAAAGTAAGGGAACAAGATGAAGAGAATAGATAACAGGAATGTATATATACATATGCGGAAACTAAACCAAACCCCAAGACCTGGTATCATAGTATAGAGCCAAAACTACATACATGGAGTGCAAACGATCCAAAACAATATATACAGATGTCTCTGAATGGTAATAGAGTACATAAAGCAAAAGATAAACTAAAGCTAAGCTCCGATCGCCAAGAGCTCACCCTCAGTCTGAAGTAGTCCCCAACAGATCCCCAAGCACGAATCACAGTGATCTAATGGTGATGGCCCACGCTAGGATCTATACCAAAAGATGCAGGGGGTAGGGTGAGCACCAAATGCGAAGCATAAGGTACCCAGTAGGTATCATAGGCCGATTGGGCACGTATAAGATAAAAGCGTAGTAACAGACAGAATAGAAGCAAGTAGTCACAGAAATCAATGAAAGGTACACAGGAACTAGCCTAGAGGGAAATCAACATAACCACATGTGAGGCCAGAAAGCCGAATATATACACCATAGGCACAAGTGAAAGTAAGAAACAACGCACCTGGGGTCCTTGCAATAACAGTGTATACATAATAAGTTTATGAAATGGGCGGTGTACCGGTAACCTCAAGTGTAGGAGGAAGAGAGAAAGAGTAATGGTAGGCATGCTCAGAGACATGAATCAAACTCAACTAATCATATCAATCTCAAATTCAGAAACTAACAGTCTAGCAGTAACCAATTTCATACTTAACCATAACAGGGAACAATTCTGTAACTAAATAGCAAGAGTCTACCTACAGTCCCCCGGCCGCCCATACAACCGAGGAACACAAACAAGTGAAAACAAACCCTCCGGCATCCCATACTACCGGAGCGTACAATCAACAAACAACAAACAAGGGTGGAGCCTCAAATAATGAATGATATGATGCATGAAGATCTCAAGTGAAATGGTATCTCTGTATGTACCTCCTCCGGAGCCGATCCGGCCCAGCAGGTAGGTTCCATGGAAGGACACTGCCCATATACCTCTACTCCACCGTATACCCTTCCTCCGGCACACGCAGCTCGAAGACCCATGCCCGGATGGCAAGGTCCATGGAGGTCCCGACCCCATACTAAAACTCAGTGTCAAAACATGTCATCTGGAAGCAAGTCCGGGTTTAAGATAGAGACCCAGTCTCGAATATGCATGCCCAAACCCTGTCCAGGACTAAAGTAGTGGGAAAATATCTCAAAAACCCCTCCAAGGGTGCCCGGGCATAACCGGGTCTAAACAGTAGAAAGTCATCTCAGCTGCTCGATCCGACCGAGGCTAAAATCATCTCAAGTAGCAAGAAAACTCAACTAGCACCCCGGCCCTGCCGAGTCTAGCGTTAGTCGTATATAAATCATAATTTTACCTTCTTTTACCCAAGAATATTCACAAGTTAAATCAAACCATTTCCAATTCATTTTCATAAAAAATGGGCCCCCGGGGACATGCAAGGTTTAGAAAATAGTGCCAGTAGGCCCAAAGCCAAAACCATAGTAAAACATGGATAAAATATCTTTATATGCATGGAAATGGTATGATCAAACACAATAGCTGCCCAGCAGCTCACAATCAACCTATCGACCCTGCACAGGCCCATAGCTACTCAGCAAGCATAACCAGCCTAGAAGGATAATTCTATGCCCGGGACTCGCGGACATTCCCAATATCCCACCTTCTATGTTCCAGAGTCAACAAGGCCTCACAGGACCACAAGGGTAAGTAAAACATATCGGCAAGTATTACAAGCAACGGAGGAACAAAAGTAGGCGGACATGAGTAAAGCGGTCAAGGTCTATGGTACCAACCTAATAATTCAACCCAAGGATGCCAGCTAGTACAATTTTATCCGATATATGCTAAGTCTAGGGAGTTTAAACCATAACCTACCTGTCGTTCGACGACAATCTGCTAGGACGACGATGTCCAAGCTCAAACCACTCTAAGAAGCTCCAAAATGACAAAAATCCCTCCAACGAACGTCCGAATGCCTGTAGTTCCTTCACGGAAATTGTTCCTTACGTCCTAAGCTTTGCAAACACTATATATACGTAGCTTATACTCACCTATAAACAATTCATAATTAAGCTTAAATTGACAGATTTCCCAAAAGAATCATAACTTGACGAAACGTCCGTAGAACTTCATAAAAACGATCATAAAAGAGCCCCGAGATGGTTACCTTAGCAAACCAAGTGTAAATCTTGAATAAACACCAAGAAATACCAATTCTTATCTTTTGAAACCAGCTCCAAACGTGGTTTATCTAAGGGGAAAATGGCTGCCACGCGTAGAGGTCGCGTTTCTAGGCACGGGGGCAAACTTTAGCCATAGAAATCACCAAAAACGCACCTTGATCACTCAAGAACTCTCTTGGAACCCTCCCTTATGTTTTCTCACTGTTTTAGAACTGAAATGGCATTTTAAAACGTGAAGTTGAGGCTTTAAATCGATTTTGACCCGACTCGGTTCGCGACCCGGTTTCTGCAAGACAGTCCGCAGTAAAACAGTCATAACTTTTTACTCCAAGATCGGTTGTACGTGAGGTTTTGTGCGTTGGAAACTAGACTCGAAGACCTTCGATTTGGTAGGTTAGGGGACTTCTAAATCTTTATATAATGAGAGAAAAGCTCTAAGACATTTGACCCAAAGTTTAGAAAATTTATTTAAGACTCTTACGATAACTTTTGCCGACTTGTTTGAATTCAAAACTTATCATACGACCATAAATACCAAAAAAATGGCCCGGGCACCAAACTACCGGTCCCGACAAGCCTTAAATGACTTGGGGGCGCTAGAAACAAGCTCTAACGGTACAAGAAAGGAGAAAACTCGTAAATGACCGGAAGGGTCATTACATCACAGTCCCCACTTCTTTTTTCTTTTGATTTTCAGCAATTCCGCCAGATTGTAGGGACTTACTGGTAGCCTGTAGAGCCTCCAGATTGATAATGCTACCACTTTTGATGCCTTCCTCTAGTCTTTCCCCAACCTTGATGATCTCGGCAAAACTCTTTTCCGTGATGCGCATCATCTTTTCATAGTACTGTGGTTTCTGGGCCCGAATAAAATAATCTTTCATTTGAGCCTCGTCCATTGGAGGTCGGGCTCTGGACGCTTCAGCTCTCCATCTCAAGGCATATTCCCAAAATAATTCATTAGGCTTCTTCTTCAGGTTTTGAATGTGAAACCAATTTGGGGTGTTGTCCATGTTGAATCCAAATCTTTCTACAAAATCGGAGGCCATGTCTATCCATCTGGACCACTTTCTGGTAGCCTGCTCAATGTACCAGGTTAAGGTCTCCCCGGTAAGGCTTCTCATGAACAGCTTCATCCGTATTTTCTCATCTCTTCCTACTCCCACTAGCTTATCACAGTACATTCTTAAGTGTGCTTTGGGATCCCCGGTCCCATTGAATAACTCAAATTTGGGAGGTTTGTACCCCTCCGGTAATTCAACGTCTGGGTGCATGCATAGGTCTTCATAACTCAGACCCTTCACCCCTATAATGCCCTCCATATGTTGCAGTCTGTTGGTGACCTACTCTAACTTTTTGGCCATGTTCTGTATCAACAAGTCTTTTTCTGAAGGCTCTGGCTCAAGCTGGTAATGAACAAAAGGAGTGGTTTCCACGTATATGGGGTTCAGGTTATAATTTCCTGGAACGTGGGTATGGACTATATTTGGAGTGGTTTGGGAGTTTTGTGGAGCTGGGAGGGTAGGATACTGTGGTGGAGGACATTGGCTAGTCCTTGGAAAAACGCAAGTATGCTACAAGTCATTTTGTGGTTGTGGTACATTGGGTATGGTTTGGAGTTTTGCGGCGGTATTGTCCTCAACCGTCAGGTCACGAGGACTGTTCAAAGTGAAGGACAACTTGGCCAAATTACGAACTTGCTCCAGTTCATCCTGTAAGTCAAGGATTCTCTGCTCCATTCGTAATATTAGCTCATCATGGTCTCCACCAACACTTTCTGAGACTTCCTTACTCTTACTAGCACTATTGTCACCCATTTTATCTTTCCTTTCACGATTTTGACTCGGAGGAGGAGGAGGAGGAGTCCCTTTTGATCTAGTATGATACCCCAGCATGCACAAATAAACCTTTGGGAAGGGAGTAAGAGTAAGACAAAATCAACAGAAACCAAGTTAGTAGTAAGATATTTATTCTAAAGATAAACACATTGATTGCGAAAAATAAACGTCCTAAATGCAAGGGGCCTAGTTGAGCTAGAGGTAGGCCTAAAATGACACATATATGATTCATGAAATTTTAATCCAAGCCAAGATTCAATATTAGTCGGAGCTTAGAGTCAGATAATAAATGAAGTAAACCATTTATTAAATCAAACTTTGATCTACTATAATTCTTTGCGGAAATGAAACAAAATAAAAAATAAAAATAAAGTAGAGCTAGGGGAAAGCGGGATGACAAGGTAAAATCCTAAATTCAAAAGCCTCCATTGTACTGGTTCAGAGATCTTGGATCAACTTGTGCCCACATTGCAGGAGTGATATCATAATGACGATTCAACAGCTTATGTGCCCAGGTGGTCTCTTTTACATCTTCAAATCCATAAGGTTGTCCCAATTTGCTAAGCCGCACATCTTCAGCATCCTCCAAAAGCCATATATAGTATTCGGGTGCACAATAATCCTGCTCGATGCCCACGCTTACAGTCATCAACCCTTCCCATTGTGGAAGCAATTCTTTGGCCTTAGGGATTTCATATTTTGAGCCAAACTCAAGCTCAGAACCTCCCATGTGGGTTCTTAGAGGTATGACTTGGGTTCGTCCAAACTGGCGGAGCACTCGAACTGGAGCGTAAGGCTGGAGGCCTTTCAGCCCAATGAGCTCGATGTAGTAAAGCTCGTTGCTTCTTATAATAGCTGTGCGGGTGGGTAACCATGAATACTTCCACTGAATCTGATATCCTGAATGGGCTTTCATAAAAGCAAACCAATCTTCGGTACCCACAGGAGAATTGAACCTGATCATCCTTTGAGAATGGGTGTCGATCTTGTTTCCCATTCCCGTCAAAATGTCTATCATGTCAGGCCGTTTGTAAAAGTGCTCAACGGCCCATAGCTGCAGCAGAAGGTTACACCCTTCGAAGAACCTCTTACCCCTAAAGCACTTGGACAGTGCCCTAAATACCTCAGTAAAGATCATGGGTACCAAGGTGGCCTCCGTATTATCAATACCGCGCCATAAAGCTTGAACCACCGAACTAAGGCAAGTATCAATCTTACCATTCTCCCTTGGAAACACTAGAGTGCCTAGCAAGGCTATGGAAAAAGCATTCAGTCGTTTCTTTTCCCATTTTTCAGAAGAACAAGAGAACTCTTTCTGAAAAACCTTATGACCATCCCTGCGACCAAAACGTTCATACAAGAAATCCAAAGAAATCCAGTCAAAGTCCAGACAAGCTAGTTTGAGATTATTTTTCAATCTGAGATGATGCAAAAACTTTTTCCCAGATTGTTTGCGAGGCAAGATCAACCCTCTATTTTGGTATCGCAACTCAGTGAACCCTCCAATATCTTCCACGGTCGATGTTAACTCAAAATCGCTAAACTTGAAAACCACCTTTTCAGGGTCTCAGAATTGCAACAAAGCCTTGATCAAATACCGATCTGGAGCTACATAAATCAAAGAGGTCTGGCAACCCAAGGACCGACGAATCTCTTTACCATGTTCTTTCAACCCAAGGACCGACGAATCTCTTTACCATGTTCTTTCTTCATATCTTCCCACCATCTCCTTAATTTGTGGGGAACACCCACAACCATCCTAGTGTTGGGAATACCGGTGTGCCTTCCATTCTACAGCCTGAAAGAGAAACAAAATAAACTTTTCTAAACTTCTTTCATATTAAACTGGCTTGGATTAATTTGTCATGATCACTTAGCACATAATATGATTATTTGTCTTTGGATTGATGGGAACCCTTTGAAAATAAGGAGGCTGCTAATTTTGCGGGTTGACTCCTAGGGCCAAACCACCTATGGCTGATGCATGCATGACTTATATAAAAGGGTAGATACAGCACTATCCTAAGTTTCTGAGATTTGGATAGACACGGACTTAAGGTTTTCCTATGCGAGGAGGCACGTGGTCACACGGTAGCAAAACTATCCGCTCACCCCACATCTATGCCAACTCTCTAAAATGGGTATTCAAAAGAATTTTGGAGGAGTGCAAAGGCACAACTCACGTGTATAGTGTGTGAAAGTGTGAAGTTCCCAAGTGGGAGAAGTATAAGCGGAATGACAGTTATGAAAAGCGGTAACAAGTAGCATATAGTGAAAAACAGTAACACATTGAACAGTTTAACGAAACAATAACAACATAAATAAAGCAAGATCAAGAAATAAAAGTAAATAAATAAAAGGAAAGGAATAAATGCATCATGAGATATATTAAATAACTAGACATAATAAATAAATAATAAACTAATCATAAAATACTAGTAAGGAAACACGTAAGGAGAATAAGAGAAATATTAAACATGAAACAAACTCGATTATTTAAGGAAATAAATAAGGGAGAAAAGAAAAGGGATTAATCATAACTTTTCCTTTTGACGAAAAATAAAAACAAATTCAATCCTATAAAGGTGACAAAAACAAAGATAAATAAAACACGAAATCTCACATAAAATACAAACCCGTAATGGTTAGAACCTAAATACTCCCAAATAGAGTCGCCATTCTGTCGCGCCGCATTTTTCTCGCGAAAAAAGCGGGCCATCGATGTGACAACTCTTTTTAGATGGAAAAGAGTGAAGAGTCACCACCTAACGAATTTAAGGTGCGTTAGGGCACCATTCTAACTAACTACGACTAAATTAATTTAAGGTCTACGTCACCAGAAATCGGGTAAGGGTTCAAGTTACCTCAAAAGGAAGGTGTTAAGCACCTTTCTAGGTCCACAAATGTGGGTCCCTGCCGGATTCGTTATTTATGTGGGGAGTATGTGATAAACAAAGATCGGTTAATAAATTCAAGTAAAAATCTTATTTTTAAAAGAAACAAATAAGCTAGGCTAATTAAATTATTACTAAATCTAAGTGAAAAAGAAATAGGCGCAAATTACAATTAACATATATGAATGAGTAAATAAGAAGCGAGATAAACAAGAGAACTGAATTGACACAAATGATATAGAGAAGATAACTTAATTACTAAGTGACTTAGTTAACTACCCCAAACAAATGAAAAGAAACAAACTTAGGTTAATTTTAACCTATTCGGATCAGCGCCCGGCTTATTTATCGAAGACAATTCTGAAGACATTGTCGTATTCTGCTATCAATTTCCATCATGTCCATCTATCTACCCGCCTAAGTTGGTTATTAAGATTATTATTAGCCTAAAGCGCGTACTAAAGAAATGAAAAAAGTCTAACGTACCTTAGTATGCCTACCCGTCCCGACTTAATATCCAAGAGGCATTGGACTACTATTTGAATATGGGTCTAGACAAATAAAACCTAAGGTTACTAATTAGACTCGAGCTTTAGCGTCAAACAAAATAAGAAAGACTCGAAACATGTAGCACGTAACGGTCTCAAGTAGGCCTCTTATTTAATTAAAAGATAGGTGGTTAAAATAATTCACACATTTAGCATTTTATATAGTTAAACCTAAGGGCATGATATCTAGCGATTTTAACATGCTAACACTGTTTTTAACAAACCTATAGGCAAGATCTATGATTTTAAATGTGATAAGACTGATTTAAATCCTACAAGCATGGTCTTTAAGTTAAAGCAGATTTATACCTATAGGCATGCTTTCTAAGTGTTGGACTGATTTAAACATATTAGATGATCAATCATTTACAACTACTGCACATGCTGCCTACTATTTAAAGATTGATTAATTAATTTAAAGTCCTAATGACATAGTGTCTAAGCCACATTAATGTGTACAAACATGCTGAAAGTTGACTTGACCCTGTTAATTATTTTAATATGCTGAAAACTGATAGCCAATTAAACTGCTGAAACAGATTTTACCTCACATGTGGCTCTTAATTTAAAGGCTGAAACTGATTTTAAAACCTATAACATGGTAACTAATTTGATGATGCTAGAATAAATTTTAAATCAGATGACATGATAACTACATGAATTACTATGCTAAAACGAATTCAAATCCTATAGGCATCGTACCTAAATGAATTAATATGCTGAAGCAAATTTAAATCCTATAGGCACGATATCTAAATGAAGTAACATGTTGAAAATGATAGTCAGATAATTGAATATGCTGAAAAAGGGGTTTTAACATGCTGAAAATGAATTAATATGCCAAAATAAATTTGAATCTTATAAGCATGATATCTGACTTAAGTTAAAACATATATTAATCACATAAGCCTGGTTAAAGTGACGAAACTGATTTAAAACTGAAATTGAATTAATACCTATAGTCATGTTTCTACGTTAATTTTATTAAACACGTTTTGAATAACAGATAGCAGATAGTTTTACCCTCCCGAATAGCAACCCCCAAAAGTATTTCATTTATTATCGAAGTTTATACAATAATTATTACAGACCAATGAAGGAATGAGAATAAAATAAGACAGATCTAAGCTTTGGAGACTCCCAAATCTCGGGCAACTCTTCACTGTGTAACCATCTTCTAATAGAAACCTGTTAAATATAGCATAGGATTCGGAAGATCCTAGTATGACCCATGAAACTACCCTCGACATGTCAGAGTTCCTGAGAATCTCAAGGATTCTAGGCAGTGCTTATGTCGAGGCATGGGAATTCATTAGGACCTCCGTATTCCACAAAATACAACGAAAACAAAACCAAGCCAGAAGCAACGGTAATCACATAAACCAACCAGTCAAACAACATAAGCCAACTAACAAGTTCATGCTAACAGTGGTTTAATGCAAACAGAAATATAAGTTCTAAATTGACATCCTATAGACATGTTTTATAAACAAATCACAGAACAATTATGGCTAAACACAGATGGATACATATTTCAAACTAAAGGTAAACATGCATATGAATTGAAATCTGCATCGATAAAACACTAACCAATTATCCGCAGATAACAGGATATATTCAAAGCTTTCACAATTAGCAATAAGTAGCCCTTATTAACCAAGAAGAGAAGTTAAAAATGTGAGTAGTAGTGTCTGTAAAGTCTATCCTCTAATGAAAAGAGAGATTGTCCTTATATATTATAAGCAAAGAACTCAATTAAGGGAAGAAAAAATAATTCACAGCGTGAATTAGGGAAAAGATTTTATCTTTATCCCCAGAGACAATCAATTTGCCATAATTTATCACAAAGAAAATAGTAGGCAAAGCTATTATAGGAAGAAAAAATATTATCAAAATCAATCATGGGAATTCTTTTACTTAAACAGAAAAACGAATTGGGCAAGTTCAAATTTACCTTTTAACAGAATAGGTAAAACCAATCAAGATGTACAAAACAAATCCCAACTTGCCATAAATAACGAAGTAAAAGTTGTCTATACTACCTAGAAAAGGAAAAATCATTTAGTACAGAGTTTACCATAAACAGGCAAGTACAAAAATTATGACAATCATTTAAGGGAGGGAAAACATTCAGAAAAACTAACCAAAGGATCATTTTCCATAAACAATGAGGGGCTGAATCAATTAGGAGCCAAATAATGTCGATATTACCATAATTAGACAAAAAAAATCTGTCCAGACTAAAGAGAATAGCAAGCCAGTTAATATGTCAAATTTACCTTTTACTAATAGGCAGATCAATCAACATATCTCAATCAATGTTCAACAAAATAGGCAAGTATTAAGATTATCCAAAACGAGTTAGAGGAAAATTAATCAGATTGTTACACGAAATCAATCAAACGGCTATTTCCCAAGTAGGAACAAATTGATTACACGCAGATGAATTCAACTTGAGCAAGAAATGAGGTAAATCAGGCAAAGTACCATACAACATATGAATCAAGTCTATTTTATGGCTCTAAGATGATCCTAGAGATCAACATCAACCACGTAAGAACAAGCTCTGGAACAAAGCATCACAATACTATTTTAATTTCCAATAGTCAATCGACATCTTTGATGAGAATGGAATCAGAACATGCTTAGACATCGCTCATAATCAAATTTTCAGAACTAAATTTATAGCAAAGCTTTATAAAAAAAATAATTTCCAACATACAGTAATCGGCGTAAGTAATCAGTCACAAATCAGTAAAATTAAATGAGCATGCATAAACCCTCATAGATGGATTTTGAATCTTAGAACCTGTAGTAAGAGAAAATGAGATGAAGCAGAGGATGATACATCCGGGCACAAATAGCAACACAGGTGAAGCCTCAGCCGGATCTTCAAGATCCGTTCTTCTGTTCGTCGGAATCCTCCGCCGTTCATCGGAGAAACAAGAAACCTTTGGGGTTTTGGGCGGAGTCCGGGTGGCTGTTTGGTAGAGCTCCGCCGGCTGGTGAGGGTTTTGGTGGCGATGAAGAGGGGAGTGAAGGTGGTTGTGGGGTTGATGGCGGTCCGCCGCCCGTCGGCATAGGAGAAGAGAGGGAGAGCTTGGGGAGAGAGAGAAGGGGCGGTCGCTGGACCGTTTTGCCGATGGTGATGGTGGTGTTGACGAAGAGAGGAAGAGAGAAGAGGGGTGGAGGCGCTGGTGGGAGTGAAGGAGAAGTGGGAAAATGCAGTTAGGGTTTTGGGGGGGAGTATAATGTAAAAGGAAAGAATAATGGGAGCTGATCTCAGTCGTAGATCATATTAGATCAACGGCTGAGATTCAATCTTAATGCGGGTCAGGTGGAGCGGGTCAGGCGTACCCGAAATAGATTAAATGGGTTTGGGCAGTTGAAATTGACATTGGTCATTTAAAATTAGGCCAAATTAACTCAATTTAGGCCAGAATTGAAAGAAATTGACTATAAAAAGGCTAGAATTTAAATAAATTAGATAAAGGAGACTAGAGTTTAAATAAATTGAGAATGAAATTGAAATTGGGCTGCTATTTAATAAATAAAATACTACATATATAATTTAACAGGTAAAATAATAACTAACGATAATTATCAGACAAAAAAAATATATATATTATTTAAAATCTTAAATTTATGACATGTTATATTACACGAAATTTACGATAAAATAGTAATAATTAAGAAATAAATTATATATTTATAAGTTGTATACAAATTTAAAAAGTGTCAAGATGGCGATGAAATACATGATTTATTTAGTAAATAAAAGCAATACGCGAGGAAAATTAAGCTTAAAAAATAAGAATACCTAGTAAAATAACAGCCCGTGAGAGGTATACGGAGGTCAAAATTGGGTGTCAACAATCACTTGATAAGTGATGGTCTGTACGTAGTCTTTAGACTAAAGTATAATGCCAGTGGGGTACAAATAAATTATTATGCGAAATATAAAATCGTAAGATATAAAGTACATCTTGTGCCTTGAGGCATAAAGATTTTTCGTAAAAGTCCTGACATTATTGTTTGGAGATGTATTCTCCTGTTGGTGGATGCAATGAGGTTTCTTTCAATCTAACAATAGATGAAAAACTTGAATGCGTATAAAGAATGGTTGTTATGTCTAGATAGACGTTTAAAGATTGTATGAAAATCCTTGAAGGATTCAAAAAGTTTTAAAGTGATTTCATTGAATACCCCAATGATTGTGATATCACTAGAAATAAAGCAAGATCAATTTTGATCTCATGAAAATGGTTAAAAAATACCATGTCTTAGTGCAATTGGTGCGCTTATATATCCTGCTATCTATACATGCAATAATATTTTTGATATGCAGGAAAGACATAATTTCACTTTTATGTGAAAATATTTGAGCGAAATTAGAAATTGGTATAGATGATTATTCTAACCAATATTGTCAAAAGTTTGTTGAACATGGAAATGCAGGAGATTATTTGATCTACAATGCGTTTGATCATACGAAGTTCTCTATTTGCATGTGAGGTCATTGTCATATTATTATATTCTACAAGACAGTCAATGATCGACATTTATTCAAGTCAAGTAAAACTACTAGCAACTTATAAAGCAAGTGACTCTACACATAAGAAGATGTGTGATTTTCTTTGAGATTGAGGTTGCAATATTATATGAAGATGATGCTTCTTGCATAGCTCAATTGAAAGAAGAATATATCAAAGAAAACAAAGCAAAATATATTTCAGCAAAGGACTATTTTGCTCAATTTTGGTGGAATATTTGATGGAGGCATTATCGATCTCAACACTTTGAGAAGCTGGATTGAAATGCATTATCTACAAAATTAGGTGATGTCTTTGTCAGGGGGAGTAAATACACATTGCACTCTTTTTTTCTTGGCCTAGGTTTTGTCCCAATGGGTTTTCCTGGCAAGGTTTTTAACGAGGCAACAAACAACGCGTATTACAAGATATGTGTACTCTTTTTCCTTCACTAGAATTTTTTCCCACGGGGTTTTTCCTAGTAAGGTTTTAACGAGACACATTATCTATCAATGGACATTCAAGGGGGAGTATTGTAAACAATTGTGTGGTAACACAATGTTATCATCTTGTATTGTGGATGTCTACACTATAACTCCATTAGTGTATAGCTAATCCTCCACTACTCCACACACTATTATGAGTGTAACTCCCTCTCCCCATGACCTTTTTCCCATAACCTCCATAGTTAATGCCATGTTTATGACAACCTTTAGGATGCCTCTATGAACACTATAAATAGAGGCATAATGATTCATATTGTATACACTTGAAACACTTGATACTTGGAAGAATAAGAAATACTCTCTTCTCTTGTCTCTCTCATTTCTTTTCTTACTTCATATTGTTACTCTTTTAGTTTAGTTTTACAACAATTACTTAATAGACAAACGAAAAAGCACACAATTGTTTTCCTGAAATTTGAATTGAAAGTGTCTAATTGAGATAATTTATTAAGAGTTAAGGTATTTAATTGAAACAAAACTTAATTCGAATATTTAAATAGAATATATGAACAAGTTCAAAGGTCTGACGATATATTATTTTATTTTAATTCATCTAAAGATACCCTCCAAGAAGATAGATCAAAGTTGAAAGGCACATCAAATGAGATAACATATTTTACATGATTGAGTATTGAGGAAATATGAAATTACTTTTTACCGGAAATGAAAAACAACAATGTATTTGTTAAAAGATAAACGCCATTTGAGAAGAATTTTTCATTTTTTTAAAGACACTGTTTTGAATGTTTGGATGGTTGTTACGCATTATTTTATAATGTATTATGATATGTTGTATCATACTATATTGTTTTAATAAATATAATATTTGGATAGATTGTATTTCTACATACAAACTTGAGGCGAAGGACCAACTCCTCGGTGTTTTTCACCATGATGTAAAAAAGCTCCTAGGCACGAATATCAATGTACTTTTTTTTCCCTACTTCCTAAGGATAGCAGAAGGCCAATTTTCCGGCACATCTCATCGGAATCTGAACCATTTTTTTCTAAGCCAACAATAGTCACCCACTTTGATTATTGTCAAACACCCTAGTCTAGAATGGAGGAGAACAGAATCTATTGCAATGCAGGGTTCAAGTCACTTGATATCACCAGATGAAACACGAGCAAGTCAGAATGGTATAAATGGGTTGAACGAAGTCGGAAGATAAAGTGGCCGTTTTTACTTAGTTAGTGGTGAATGACTCAGTTTTAACTCAGGAGAATCTAAGGAGAGGGGAATTTCATTTGTGCTCAAGATGTTATTTTTGTGGGCAAAATCCAGAGACAGCCAACCATCTGTTTTTACATTGCAAAATGACCAGCCAGTTATGGCATTTGTTCACAAGTTTTAGAGGTATAAGGTGGACAATGCCGGGTAGAACATCTGATGCACTGATGAGCTGGAACTCAGAGGGGAATAGCACCACAAACAAAGATAGATCGAGAATTGTCCCTACAACAATTTGGTGGACAATTTGAAAGGAAAGGAACGGAACTCTAGGTGTTTTGAAAATACTAGTAGTTCCTTACATAGGATTAAGATGAATTGTATTCTTATGTTTTGTTATTGGTGCAAATCAAAGTATATAGATGATCCAATTTCTGCTATAGACATCCTAGGGTCCTTATGAGATGATATAGGGTCTAGATGGTCTGTTCTCTAGTTTCTTTTTGGGTTTTGATCCACTGATGTAAACACTCCATTTTGGCTCCCAACACTTTGTGTTGATGATTTATAGACTGTTAGTTACGTTGTCAAAAAAAAAATGATGAGAAGATCAATAATAAGCAAGAAAGCTATGGAGTGGATTTGCTTCTGCTCGAAGGAGGCACCGAAGGAGCAAAAGGAGAATAAGAGATGAAAATTCTCAGAGCAAGAGGCAAAGTATTTCTGTACGAGGAAGCATAACGAAAATGGAAAATTTATCTGTATAATAACCTTAAATAGTGGGGGTAGGTCAGGATTAATTATCCTAAAACTAGCATTGAATGCAGGGTGATTGGACATTGCATTTAAGATCAAAAGGTTTATTAAATGGGGGGCAAAAATTGAATACCATCCATTTTTGGGACACTCCATGCAATTTCCCGTAAAATGTTGGGCATCTACAATTCAACGTATTGAATTTGAGATGCATGTGTCGTCATACCTGATTAGACAAAGATTAAGATCACCAAATCCGACAAAGATTCACAGGCATCACATACTTGTTAATTTGAAATGTGAGTGCATTTAAGGGTCTTCTGAAGGTAGCATGAATAATAATAAACAATTCCAACATAAGATGATAAAGTTAAGATTGATGCAAAACCAGCACCAGTTTCAAAAGCAGTATTGCTTATCCTACTTTGCAAAAACAACAACATTTGGGACAAGATTCAAACAAGAAACTAAACAAAGATCAAAGAAACAAGAACTGCAAGTCAGCCTCTGTTAGTTTCCCCAAGGCCTCAGAAGAGCCACCGACCGTCCTGCACAAAAAATACTTAATTCTCTTAATTTATCTTGGAATTATTTCTGAAGGAATTATATCAAAATTACTCAACACTTTCAAGTCATCAAATTATATTCTCTGAATACACATGCAACTAGCACAGTGAAGTTGGAGAAACTTACCCTTCAAAAACTAGTTCCTTCTTCTCTTGCAACTTTAAGATCCTCTCCTCGATTGTATTCTCAATCACAAATCTCACAATTCTAGAAGTGAGAAAACAACAATAAGCTCCCTTCATTGGTATAGTTGGTTGAAGAAATACAGACACGCACCTGACTGGTTTATACTGTCCTATTCGATGGATTCTATCTTGGGCTTGCCGTTCCACAGCAGGGTTCCACCAAGGATCCATCAAAAAAACCTAGTAAAGTGTAAGAGGAGAGCGATACATCAACGAAAGTAGTCTAGGTCATTCAAGTCCAAACAGTATCTATTCTTTAGGTGCACAAAAAAGAAGTTAAAATATCCCAAACAAAATAAATATTTGGAACCTGAAGAGAAGAAGGAATTCAACAATAGATTCAAACCACTTGGTATTTGACAAGAAATGAAGACAGAGAAAGGAAAGAAAACTCCTACTTGTGATGCCACTGTAAGATTGAGGGCAACACCTCCAGCTTTCAAGCTCATAAGGAATATCCTGCAATCTGGATCGTTGGTAAATCTTGTAATTGCAGAATCTCTAGCAGCCATAGTCATGGATCCATCTAATTGAACACAACTGACGCCCGACTGCCAAATGCACACAAGACATGTTTTTTGCTGTGACTACTGATGGCAACAGGAGGGGTAGGTGTGAAGGGGATAAAGATAACATGTCTTACCTTCTGTAGAGCATAGTGTATCAGATCCAAAAATGATGTGAATTGGCTGAAGACTATTGCTTTGGCGGAACCATCTCTTTCAACCATGAACCTTATTTCTTCTCTCTAGAACAAATAAATCAAGCAATGAGAACGAAGCATAGGGGTTCTTACTACCGTAAGAGAGGTACCGCAGATGTTCACAAGAATAAGATCAGACGAGTTTAAGACATAATGTCAAAGGATATAAATAAGAATGAGACCACAATGAGAACTTATTATTCCTCAATTAATTTCCACTCAAAGTGGGGGTGCTATTCGCTGCAACATTTCTAAATGGTAAGCAAAACTTCAATTAGACCTCAT
>QJPP01004588.1:18999-56428 GCA_003996215.1 Jaltomata sinuosa | reverse complement strand
GAAGCAGGATATAGCGGAGTTTGTATCTCAGTGCTTGAACTGTCAGCAGGTTAAGTTCGAGCACATGAGACCTGGTGGTTTGATGCAGCGACTTCCCATTCCTGAGTGGAAGTGGAAGGGATTACTATGGACTTTGTTGTTGGTTTGCCTCGTACTTCTCATGGGTTTGATTCCATATGGGTGATTGTTGATAGGCTGACTAAGTCAGCACATTTCTTGCCGGTTCAGACTTCTTATGGCACAGAGAGGTTAGCTCAAGATCTACCTTCGTGAGATTGTTCGGTTGCATGGGGTCCCAACTTCTATCATTTTCAGACCGCGGCACTCAGTTCACATTCTCAGTTTTTGGAGGGCCTATCAGCGAGATTTGGGTTACAGAGTTCGTCATCTTGGTACCGCTGTTCCCCCCTCAGACAGATTGCAGTCCGAGAGGACAGATTTGGAAGGACATGCTTGACCGGGCCT
The DNA here is from genome assembly GCA_003996215.1 of Jaltomata sinuosa. Classification (NCBI taxonomy): domain Eukaryota; kingdom Viridiplantae; phylum Streptophyta; class Magnoliopsida; order Solanales; family Solanaceae; genus Jaltomata; species Jaltomata sinuosa. The sequence goes on along the minus strand of QJPP01004588.1, from coordinate 55,963 downwards.
GTGTTCTCGACTTTGGAGGTTCATGGGATCAGTTTGTTCCCTTGGCAGAGTTTGCTTATAATAACAGCTTCCATTCGAGTATCGGCATGGAACCTTTTGAGGCTTTGTATGGCAGGCGTTGCAGATCACCGGTAGGTTGGTTTGATGGTTTTAGTGCTGGGCCACAGAGCACAGATTTGCTTTGAGATTCCTTAGATCGAGTCCGAGTGATTCAGGATAGACTTCGGGCAGCTCAGAGCAGGCAGAAGAGTTATGCTGATCATAGGCTTCGTGCCTTGGAGTTTAGTGTCGGTGACTTGGTGTTTCTCCGTGTATCGCCCATGAAGGGCGTGATGAGATTTGGTAGGCGGGGAAAGCTTAGCCCCAGGTACATTGGGCCGTTTGAAATTCTTCAGAGGGTTGGTAGCGTTGCCTATTAGCTAGCCTTGCCTCCGATGTTTTCAGCTATACATCCTGTATTTCATGTTTCGATGTTGCGTCGGTATGTCCCAGATGAGTCTCATGTGTTACAGTGGGATTCAGTTCAGTTGGATGAGGGTTTAGCCTTTGTTGAGGAGGCGGCAGCTATTTTGGCCAGAGATGTCATGAGATTGAGGTCTCGAGAGATCCCGGTGGTTAAGGTTCAGTGGAGGCACCGCCCAGTCGAAGAGGCTACCTGGGAGACCGAGAGAGATATGCGGGATCAGTATCAGCAGCTATTTTAGCCTTCAGGTACCCCCTTGACCTTGACTTTTGAGGACGAAAGTCCTTTTTAGTAGCGGATGATGTAATGACCCTTCCGGTTATTTCCACGAATACGTTTTCCTTGTGCCGTTAGAGCGTGTTTGTAGCGGCCCCAAGTCACTTAAGGCTCGTCAGGACCGGTATTTCGGTGTTGGTCCCATTTGTTTGGTCGCATTATAAGTTTTGAAGCCAAGCAAGTCGGCAAAAGTTATCGTAAGTTCTTTAATGAATTTTCTGAACTTTGGGTCAAATGCATCAGGGCTTTTCTCCCAATATATAAAGAGTTAGAAGTCCCCCAAAATACCAAATCGAAGGTCTACGAGTCTAGTTTCCAACGCACAAAACCTCACGTCCAACTGATCTCGGAGTAAAAAGTTATGACTGTTTTACCGCGGACTGTCTGGGGGAAATGGGTTGCGAACCGGGTCGCGAACCGGGTCGGGTTAAACTCGATTTAAGCCTCAACTTCACGTTTTAAAATGTCATTTCAGTTCCAAAACAGTGATTAAACATAAGGGAGGATCCCGAGAGAATTCTGAAGTATCAAAATCGTGCGTTGGTGAATTACGAGCCTAAGTTTAAGAATTTTATTAGCATCGTGCGTGTATTTGAAAATATTTTATTTAAAAGTTGAATTTGGTAAAAATTATATTATTATTGCCTTTTCAAAATATTTTAAAGGTTATGAAAAATATTTTGTTACGATATAATGGTATATGTATTTATTTTATAAGGTTTTTATACATTGTATTATTTTAACGGAGATAGTAAATTTAGCTATGTTGAAAATTATTATTATAATATAGTAGGTTTTATTGGAAATGATTTTCTATCAATTATGGTATATTTAAAATATTATATTTATTATACTACGAACTTACGCAATACCCGAATATATAAATAACGGGATAAGAATATTGTTTTGTTGCCACCTCCACTCCACGTGTAGGTGGAGGGAGTGGCCAGCAAATACTTACAGTGAGTGGTGGATAGTAATGGTTGTAGTGGTACATGTGGCCTTAGGTTAGTAATTAGGAATGCCACTAATATTTCTTCCACTACTAGTTACTATTTAATTATTAAGGATCCATTTATTATGTATGTGATGTTTGTATATATATCAGCACAAGGGCTTCCATACGGGGATACATATACGTAGAATAGGAAAATTTGGTAGAAAAATCTTTTGACGTGATATTTGATCACTGAAATAAATCAATTATCGACGTCAAGTTATTCAAGCCCGAGTTCAAGTTTGATTTCGTTTCGGAGCTTCTTTTCGGAGAGGTTCGAGCTTGTCATCGGACGACAGGTAGGTTACGGTTTATTTTCCCTAGACTCCGCATATATAGAATAAAATTGTATTAATGGGCATCCTTGGGTTGGTTTATTAGGTTGGTACCACAGACCTCGACCGCTTTATTCATGTCCGCCTACTTTTGTTCCTCCGTTGCTTGTAGTATTTGCCGATATATTTTATTTACCCTTGTGGTCCTGTGAGGCCTTGTTGACTCTGGAACATAGAAGGTGGGATTTTGGGAATGTCCGCGAGTCCCGGGCATAGAATTATCCTTCTAGGCTGGTTATGCTTGCTGAGTAGCTGTGGGCCTGTGCAGGGTCGATAGGTTGATTGTGAGCTGCTGGGCAGCTATTGTGTGTGATCATACCATTTCCATGCATATAAAGAGGTTTTATCCATGTTTTACTATGGTTTTGGCTTCGGGCCTACTGGCACTATTTTCTAAACCTTGCATGGCCCCGGGGGCCCGTTTTTGATGGAAATAATTTGGAAATGGTTTGATTTGACTTGTGAGTATTCTTGGGTAAAAGAAAGTAAATTATGTTTTAAATCATCAGTTTTACGATTAACGCTAGACTCGGCAGGGCCGGAGTGCTAGTTGAGTTTTCTTGTTACTTGAGATGATTTTTAGCCTCGGTCGGACCGAGCACCTGAGATGACTTTCTACTGTTTAGACCCGGTTATGCCCGGGCACCCTTGGAGGGGTTTTTGAGACATTTTCCTACTACTTTAGTCCTGGACAGGGTCTGGGCATTGCATATTCGAGACTGGGTCTCTATCCTGATACCGGACTTGCTTCCGTGTTGTGATACTGAGTTTTAGTATGGGGTCTGGGACCTCCATGGACCTTGCCATCCGGCCAGGGGCTACGGGCTGCATGTGCCGGAGGAGGGGTATACGGTGGAGTAGAGGTATACGGGCAGTGTCCTTCCATGGAACCTACCTGCTGGGCCGGATCGGTGCCGGAGGAGGTACATACAGAGATACCATGGCACTTGAGATCTTCATGCATCATATCATTCATTGTTTGAGGCTCCACCCTTGTTTATTGTTTGTTGATTGTACGCTCCGGTAGTATGGGATGCCAGAGGGTTTGTTTTCACTTGTTTGTGTTCCTCGGTTGTATGGGCGGCCGGGGGACTGTAGGTAGACTTTTGCTATTTACTTATAGAATTGTTCCCTGTTACGGTTAAGTATGAAATTGGTTACTGCTAGACTGTTAGTTCTGGATTTGAGATTGATATGATTAGTTGAGTTTGATTCATGTCTCTGAGCATGTCTATCATTACTCTTTCTCTTCTTCTTCTTACACTTGAGGTTACCGGTATACCGTCCATTTCGTAAACTTATTTTGTATACACTGTTGTTGCAAGGACCCCAGGTGCGTGTTTCTTACTTTCACCTGTGCCTATGGTGTGTATATTCTGCTTGCTAGCCTCACATGTGGTTCTGTTGATTTCCCTCTGGGCTAGTTCCTGTGTACCTTTCGTTGATTTCTGTGACTACTTGCTTCTATTCTGTCTATTACTGCGCTTTTATCTTATATGTGCCCAGTCGGCCTATGATACCTACTGGGTACCTTATGCTTCGCATTTGGTGCTCGCCCCTACCCCCTGCATCTTTGGGTGCAGATCCTAGCGTGGGCCATCGCCGTTAGATCATTGTGATTCGTGCTTGGAGATCTGTTGGGGACTACTTCAGGCTGAGGGTGAGCTCTTGGCGATCGGAGCTTAGCTTTAGTTTATCTTTTGCTTCATGTACTCTATTACCATTCAGAGACATCTGTATATATAATTTTGGTCTATTTGCACTCCATGTATGTAGTTTGGCTCTATACTATGATACCAGGTCTTGGGGTTTGGCTTAGTTTCCACATATGTATATATTTATAGTCCTTTTATCTGTTTTATTCGTCTTGTTCTCTTATTTGTTAGATAGTAGCCCATTACTAACTGTTCTGGGCTACGGGGATTGGTTCACCTACCGGGGGTTGTAGGTGCCATCATGACCGAGAAATCGGGTCGTGACATTTTGATTTGAAATTCTCTCTCATTCTGTGTTTTTGGAACAGTTGGGCTTGTAAGATTGACTTTGGTCAACATTTGGAGAAGACAGCCTCAGGTGGAAATTCCGTCAGTGTTATTAGCTCTGGAATGTCAACTTTGGGCTAGAGGGACCTTTAGTTTGGGTCCCGAGGTTTCCAGACTCATTTTGGGGTATTGGATTCTATTTTGGTTAAAGGTTGATTTGGGTATGGGACCCACTTTTTGTTAAATTGACCATTGTTGGAAATTTTATAAATTCTTTTAAGTCTGGAATGCTATTTCTGGTGTGGCAGCATAGTTCATTTGTGCGCGCGGGGTTCTGGATGAGTCCTGTGGGCCCATCCAGAGACTTTTTCCCTTTAAATATTATGCTGGTTGCAGTTGCAGGTGCAAGCCTCAGGACTTAATCGCTGCCATGAGGGAAGCCATTGCGATAGTGTTGGTTTTCTTCGTTTATCATCACGACCGCCAGGGTCCCTTCACGCAATCACAATGAAGGGTTTATGGACCCAACTCCCTTTGTTCTATGCGATTGCAATGTTCTTTCTCGCGACCGCGATTCAGCCCCTCCCTCTGTGTTCTTCGTGACTACATGGTTAGTCCTTGCAATCGCAATGGTCTAGCCAGCGTAGTCCTCGCGATCGTATGAGGTCCCTTCATGATCGCAATGAAGGACCTCTGGCAGCATATAAACCTTCCCTCATTGTTTTCTTCACCCAAAACCGACTTTCTCCATTGTTATCATCTCCAAACTCACCAAAACTCCATATAACTTCAATTCCAGTTGTTAGGGTGATAATTTATGATCCGTAATCATTTTTCTTGAATTCTATTCGATAAATTCCCTTGTTATTTCCTTTAATTCTCCTTTGATTGTTCTTGTTGATTCTTGTAGTTCAAGGGTTGTTTTTTAGCCCATTCTCTTGCTCTTTTCCCTTTAAATTTTGAGCATGCACTCATGAGAGTGTGGTGATCACTATGCGCTTTTTCATTTTTGGCTTCAAGTTATGGGGCCCACGAACTCACTTGTGGCTCGAATTTTGACCCGACTATTCTTTTAGCATTATGGGTACCAATTGCTTCATCTTGATGCATAATATATTGTGTTGATAGTGTGTTCATGATTCGGGGCTTCTTGGAGCAGTTCAAGCTTGGATGACGTCGTTCCAGCAGCTAGTCATCGGATGACAAGTAGGTTACGGTCTTTCCTATCTTAGACTTTGCGTATATAGGCTATAATTGCATTAATTAGTATCCTTGGGTTGAGTTTTCTAGGTTGGCACCCCAGACTTTGTCCGTCTCTTCTATCTGTATTATTTCCTACGTTGTTTTTATTATTTGATGTAGTATTATAATATTACCCTTGTAGCCCCGCATGACCTTTGTATAAGCCTTTGAATCATAGACAGTGGGATATTTGATAATGTCCACGAGTTTCTGACATCGAGATATTAGGTTAGGCTGGATATCTATGTTGTAGAGCTGTTAAGCCTGTAAAAGGCTGATAGGTTGTTTGTGAGCCGTTGGACTATTGTGTGTTTGCGCTCATATCATTCATGCAAAGGATTTTTCTGCATTATTTTACTACTACTTAGTTGCGGTCCTACTATAATTGGTTTTCTAAACTCTGCATGGCCCCAGGCCCCGTTTTCAGTATAAATGATTATAAAAGGGTTTTGAAACTTATTTTATGGATCTTTTTTGAGAAAAAGGGGTTATTATGATGATTTTATCACTGATTTTTATACTGATACTATACTCGGCTGTGCCATAGCACTAGACATATTTTTATTATGAATTTAGACCCGGTTATGCTCGGGCACCCTTATTGAGATTTTTGAGACTTGATTCACTAATTTAAACTCAAACAGACTCCGAGCAATTATTTCGAGGCTTCGATCACTGATATAGACCCAAATACACTACGGGCAGTTATACTTTGAGATTTTGCATTTTGTATGTGGTCGAGGACCTCCATGGACCTTGCCGATCCGGGCCAGGGGCTACGTGTTGAGTGTGTCGGAGGAGGGGTATACGGTGTAGTTGAGGTATACAGGGAAGTCCTTCCATGGATCCTACCTACTGGACCTTTAGGCGCCGGAGGTAGGTATATACAGAGTTACTATCACACCCGTTCTATTATATCACGTCATCATGCATATTGTATTCGGATCCACCCTTGTTTGTTGGTTGCTCAATCTACTCTCCGGTAGTATGGGATACCAGAGAATTTATTTTCACTTGATTGTATTCCTCGGGTTTATGGGCGCCCGTTAGGATTGTAGGTAGATTATATTACTGCTAGCTTATTGTAGTACTTGTCAGAGACTTTGGATTATTGGTGGATTAGTGGATTCTAGCTTGTTGAGGTTCTGATTGTTTGAACTTTGGATCATTGATGGGTTAGTGGGATTCTATTTCTTTGTGGCTCTGATTAGTGGACTTCTGGTTATTTGTGGTGTAGTTTGTTCTATCCTAGGGTTGTACTTGTGAGATTTCTTTTCGATTGTTCTTGTCTTTTAGAGTGGTGTTAGTAGCATGATTTCTTAAACAGTATTATTATTTCAAGCATGATTGTGTTGTTTGCTTCTTTTCTTCCTTCTCTTTTATTGAGGTTACCGGTGCCACTCTTCTTAAACTCTCTTTATATATATATTATTGATTGCAAGGATCCAGGTGCGTTCTTCTTTCCTTCACCCGTGTTCTGTATTATATATATCTTCTGTGACTAGCATAGCATGCTTGTATTCTCTTGGTCTTCTATCCGTGCTAGTTTTCATGTGCTTTCTCTGTTGTTTTTGTGACTGCTTTCTTGATTATCTGCTATTTACTATTTTTATATCTTATATGCGCTCAGTCGGCCGATAATGTCTACTGGATATCCGTTGCTTAACAATTGGTGCTTATATTACACTTCTGCATCTTTCTGGTGCAGATCCTAGTGTGAGATTTCGCCATTGACTGCGTGGATTCTCATGCAACTTTTGAACATTCGAGACTAGGGTGAGCTCATGACAACCGGGGCTTGACCACATCTCATCTTTTGGCACTGCTACTCTTTGTTTATTCGGAGACAGTTCTATATTCTATTTTGTTATCTCTAGCACTTTGTATGCTATTAGAGGCTCTTGTACTATTGATACCAGGTCTTTGGGTTGACTTAGTTTCTTTATGTTTATATTCAGGTTGTTGCTTCCGCATTATTCTATTTTATATCTGCTTCTGCTTATTACTGCTTATTGTGCATGTTGGTTTAGGCAGCAGCCCATTACTAACTGTTTTGGGTTACGGGGATTGGTTCACCTACTGAGGGGTTGTAGATGTCATCATGACCTGGGAAACTGGGTCATGACATTATATTGACTCAATGTTTTTTAGGAACAACGTTGATGGACGAGGCAAATATCTTTCCAGATTTTTTTTTCTAATTCTTGCCCCGTTACTGATCAGGTATATGTTTATATATGTCATGCATACATAAAAAGTTTTTCTCACGTTTGTTTCATGCTTATTTTTATCATCATTCAAAAATCACAGTTCTTTAATCTTTAGTATTGTTCTTATTTGCTTATTTTTAGTGAGTTATAATTTATTTTGATTAGTACTTTTGGTTTTAGAAATAAATCTATCTATAATAAAGGATTTTTTTTACACGACACGCACGTGCAACACACATAGGCCTATTGCGTGTAAACTTTTAAGAATTCAATTTTTTTGGTAATTTAATTTAGTGCAACTAATAGTTTTTCACTAAAAATCAAGAATTAGTTATGAAAATCATCGTAGATATACTGTTAGGGAGAATGGGAAGGGGTTACGGGTGGAGGGCAGATGTCTTGAAGTACTCCCATTATTAGAGAAAAATGTGTTTGATCCTCTAGAAAATAAAGTAAATGTTCTGCTCCCTCGAGTAGCATTTTGTAGATGAGTTGTCACTTCCCGTTTTCATATTACTCAACCTTGGGACCTCTCCTACTTCTGTGCATTTAACACTTGTGACCTGAAAGCTGAAATTCTAGCTTTATGTGATATATGTATGATGTTTCCTATAATATACAGTGTTTATTTTGGTTCAACTGAGTCCTTATTACATGGCGGAGAGCTCCCTACTCTTATAGTTGAGACGACAGGCCATGATCTGCAGTCAATATTACTTCATCAAAAGTTATCTACAATGTATGCTTACTCTTGGCTAATTTCGATGAATGATCCTATACATGTTATAGATTCTGCATTTGGGACGAGAAAGAATAGGAGATTCGTATTTAAAGGAAAAGTCAATCTTCGTGCTGGCTCCAACAAAATTGCACTGCTTAGCGTGGCTATCGGACTGCTGGTTAGTTCAATCCTCACCTTCGGTTAAGAATAAGAGATTCATATTTTATATACTTAAAATTAGCGCGATATACATGTGTAAAGCACGTACACTTAACTAGTTTATTCTAAAAATGAAAAGACCCTAAGTTGAAAAGTTAAATTACCAAATGTCCACATAAAATTGAATGAACTTTTAACCTTTAAGCTACAATTATCTCTATAATATCTTTTTGTACAAAAAGTAATTTTACATTCCAATAAATACTATTTCACTAAATGCTTTCTACAAAATAACAAAAAAAAAGGTTACATTAAAATAATAAAGTATGAAACTTTGGTTGTTCTAATGGCCACAAATGTATTCAAAGTGGCTAGCTTTTAATTATAAGACAATCTATTAATGTGATCTTTGATTTTCTAAATAAAATTCAAAAAATATAATATTTTTAAATAGATATAAATTAGTCCTCCATCAGTTGCTATTATATTAAGTTATTAACCACATTTATGTTACCCCACCTCTTCGTTGTCATAACATACATGTAGTACTTGAAAAAGTTACAATGAGTTAATTAATCAAATTAATATATGCGTGAAAGAAAAAAATTAAAGAATGTCAATCAAGAAAAGGCTATTAAAAAGCATTAAAGGATTAAAGTTTACATCAAATCTCTTTTGCTGCACCTTTAGCTTCATCTTTTCTGACATCTTATATGTGTTTTCACCATATTTAGATTAGTAGATTTTTTTAATTATTTTTCTTTTTGCAGGAAAAAATACTAAAAATTGGGAGAAGAAAGAGTATATATTGCTGTTGGAGGTTGAAATTGGAGTAGTTGTGAATAATCTATATCTTCTACTACGTTTTCCTTAAGAGAGTGTAAGAAGTTCGACCTAACATTAATTTTAAAGCACACAATATTTATATTGAGCATCGATGAGATTTTAAATGTATTTTATTATCCTAGCAAATAGTGTTTTAATTTTATCATTCAAATATTCTCCTTCTACTTTTGATAAGTTATTTTTATTTTATTTAAAGAGAGTATTGATATATCTAAAATTTTCTTTTCAATGAGAAAATATCTATTATTTCTTGTAAGTTTAGTTTTGTAAATTGATAATTATCGATACTCTTTATTTGAATAAAGGTAAAATAAAAAGTAGCAAAGAAGAACTATATAGACACCATCAAGATATTTCAGAAGATAACTAATCTTTCCAGTAATAGTTGACTGAATTAAACAAAAAAAGATAAGTTAAACGATGACTTATTGTATTCAAATTTTAATATAGTTATTATATTATGAAAGTGGAAACTCAAGAAATAAAAAATGAATGACTAAAATGTCTATTAAATATTGAACGATATTTTTACTCTTTAACCAAATATTATTTCAAATATTTTAGTAGAAAAAACACAAATATAATTTTAACTAAAATAAACAAAATAGAAAAAGTTAAATGGAAGAAACAATTGTGACAATAAGCTTTGGATTTTCTTTACATTCTCATGAAGATGACAATAAATTATTATAATTAAGTTTGAAGAAAGTGATGAAACGTATGAGCTAGTTTTTATTAAAGTTTTTGATTTTCTATATATATATATAGGTCTTAAAAGATTTTTCTATCGATTGAAATATGAGGGAAAGAGCTCATAAAAAAGAGATCGGATGTCCTTTCCGATGCAGTTCATAATGTGGAGTTGTCAACTAGTTAAGCTAGTTAGTTTGTTGTTAGAATATCTATCCTAGTAGGAAGATGGAAAGAACATACTATACACTATAGGAGAGATTTTCTGACGCAGTGCGGGCTCTGGATGAAAAAAACAGATAAAGGAACAACCCACCGGAAGGGTATACTCAAGGGGCACCAATCTCCCCAGGCAAAGATCTATCTACGCGAAGCTGATCTATGGATAGAAAGAAAGATGCAGGAAAGGAAAATGGAAGAAGAAAGAAAAATTTCCTTTGGGAGTGTGAGATAGGCAGACGGGGACAGCCGAACAATCGCTGGGGTACTTTATACTTTATTTTATTTTTTATTATTCAAAACATGTTTCAATAATTTTATGTTATTGTTTTAAATCATACGCTAAATCATTGAGGAATCGAGAGACTAATAATTTCTTTTGTGATCAAATGTATATGTTTAGCGCTTCTCAAGAAGTGCGATAGCTTGCCTCATGGGTTTAATTCAACGGGTAAAGGTTGAGGGACTTGTGATTAATTTTTTTTGTTTCGATTTATATGATATATTTTTCTCTTTAGTTAGTTCAAAAAAGATTAACATCTTTTTATATTTAGTAACAGTTAACTTTAAACTTTTCTTTTATTATTAAGCCTCATTTGTTTGCACTTAATGGAGGTCTGAATCTGAATGGTTCAGACCTTAGGCCATTAAGTGCATTTGTTTTCATTAAGATTTAAGCACTTAATTGGTCTGAATAGGTCTTAATCATTAAGAGCTAGAACAAAGTCTTAATACCATTAAGAGGTAAACTTGTATGGATAATATTCATCACCACTCTATCCACAATCACCAGTCACCACCACTTACTACCTTTATCATCCCAACCACTACCATTACCATCGTCAACCACCACCACCAATTACCACTCACTACTATCAGCCACTACCATTCCTACTACTTCCATCATTATAATTATATCTATTGTCACCACCATCGCCGCCACCTCCATCACCACTGTGATCAGTCCCTACAACTAACCAACTATACCATCACAATTAACACTGCCGCCAACTACCACGAACATACCGTTAACCACCACACATTCTTCAGCCATCATCACCACCGTGGTTACTGTCGATGTCATCTCCACCACTATCAGTCACTATCACCAGTATGGTCAATCCATACTACAAATCACCTCCACCATCACAAATAGAACTGCCGCTAACTACCATACATTCTTCAGTCACCACCATCAACACCGCCAACTACTAATCTTAACCATCTTCACCATCACAAAATCACCACCAATCGTCACCATCATGACAGTCACTACAACACCAACCACCTCTACCATCACAACTATCACCACCAACATTACTAGCCACTAACACCAACCACGCCACGACCACCATTATAAACCATCTTCATTATCACTTGCAAACGTAAATGTCTCATTTTTTTAATCAAACAATAATTTTATTTTATTAAATTAAGTATTTTTTTAATATATAATTAATTTTTTATTTGAATTGTGTTTTTATTATGTTTACAAATAAATAAATAAATTATGCACATTCAGATATTGAAAAACAAACAGTCTTAATCGTTCAATATTCAGATCTAGAGACAACATCTTAATCATTCAGATATGCATTCAGATTCAGACGTCTTAATCTTAATGAAAACAAATGAGACCTTAGTGAGTCGATTTATAGACCATAAAGTTTCAAAAGTGTTTCTTTCATTTTAAAATTCCATCTCTAGTCAAACATCATCATATATATTGGGACGAAGGAGTAGATAGTAATATATTTGAGCCCCGCACAATGCGAACTAGCCTGATATATAAGTGGAGAGAGGAATAGGGATGAACCCATTATCCTTGAATTTCCAAGATTGCTGGTTGATCATAAACATTTTGGTAAAAAAAAAATTATCACCTTTTTGTATTTCTGTATAAGATTCAAGTCTTACGTCCTTTTCTTTCTTTCCACCCAAAGGAAATGAAATAAAAAGAAGATAAATAGAAGTTGCTTCCGTGAAGCATCACTGGGCCAGATACGACCTTTTAAGAAATTGACTTTGCTTAGTATATAATCATTATTCACTTAACTTAACCAGAAAATTCAGCTGACCCTTAACCCCTATCCCATTCCTTTCTTTTACCGTATGGACTGCACCAACAAATAAATCATTCAAATTTTCCTCTGAGACCATAAGAAATTAAAGGCCTAGCGACCATGTCTAGTAATGAGTTCTTCCCGAGTGGAAACAAAGAGCATGAGCCCCGAACATTCGCGAAGGGGTTCATGCTCTTTGGTGTTAGAGTCATGGAAGGTGTTGCTACTGGTGGAGGTTCATTCAGGAAAAGTGCTAGCATGAATAACCTAGCTTTGTTTGACACTGAGCAGCAGCACCAAGATTCTAACGCCGGCTATGCTTCTGATGACGTTGTTCATCCTTCTGCTAGGAGCCGTGAACGAAAACGAGGTACTATATCTTTACCTTACCGGCCCATTTCACAGGATTTATTTGTTTTTCCATTAAAAATAAAAAATAACTCACTGCCTCCAACGTAGAGGCGTTATTGTAATGCTTCAGGTCTAACTATTGTCGGCCAATTTTTGAGGTCTCACCATTTCGTTATTTGGACTTTAACTCAAAAGGTGTATGGATTCGTGGGCTGCTTGCAATTGCTTAGTGATCATTGTCAGAATTTGATGTTTATATATTACAGTATCAATTTTTTTAAAGATATGTATAATTATAAGATTGTGCGTTCATTAAATTTGAATTCTGAACCTTTTCGTGTCTCGGTTGAAATCTTGGATTGATGTTTTTCTTTTCCAGTTTTTAAAAATTAATTGGGCTTATTGTTGGAATGATGATTAGGAGTGCCATGGATAGAGGAAGAACACAAACTATTCTTGTTAGGATTGCAGAAAGTAGGGAAAGGTGATTGGAGAGGAATTTCAAGAAACTTTGTCAAAACAAGGACCCCAACTCAGGTGGCCAGCCATGCCCAAAAGTACTTCCTCCGACGAAACAACAACAACCGTAGACGCCGGAGGTCTAGTCTTTTTGACATCACCACTGATACTGTAAGCCTCTTGTAAATCGATTATTCGTTTATAATATAATAGATCCATAGACTTATAATTTATACTCAAAATTCTGCGCAGGTGCAATTTGTTATATCATAGCATTTTAATTTTCTTTACCATTACCCAGATGATATACATGTATAAGGACCGAATCAAAAACAATAAGTTCAGTTGAACCAATTGTACCCAAAACGACTTGGTAGTATATAAACATTTTGTGTCTATTATTTGTTTTCTTCTTATTTTGCAGGTTCAGGGTGCTGCTACATTGGAAGATAATAAGCAAAGGATCAATCACACCAGCAGCTTTGAAAATTACCCCATGTCAGCTTTCCGGCTCGAGCTGTCGGCAAAGTTACCGGCCACCGGAGAAAGCTCGACGGAGAATTTAATTATAAGAATGAATAAATCCGTGAAGCCCATTAGGCCAATACCAGCTCTCCCTGTCCCTCCCTCATTAAAAATGGCAGATCTCAATTTAAACAACACATATATCCAAGACTCATCTACGTCAGCGGACGAAAAATCGCCGCCGCCACTGAGACATTCATCGTCTTTCCAGCAGGCAATGTCCGGTGTCTTTAATGACAGCACTAGTGGGGATAGCATAATTTGTGTGGCTTGAAGAATAAGGATTCTTATTCTTAATTTAAGATATCTGTGATGTAATTAAGTGGGGTTTAGTTACATAAGATTAGATATTAATTAGTGGCATTAGAGTATGGAGAAAATATTAATTAGGTGATTGATGATTCCTTTTGTTTTGTATATATGGATATTGTGTCGTTTTCAGTGGTTGTGAAGATTTCTTGTTTAGTTTATGTCTTGTTATTTTGTGGTCTTAGGTGATTACAGCAACAACCAAGTTGCTACTATCACCGTCAACGTGACTCACGTTTGTTATTTGGTCTTCTGCTTTTGTTGTTGTAATATAAAGGGCAAAGTAATTGAAAAATATGTTATAAAAGAAAGATTATAAAGTAAATATGAGACATATATGACATACGGAGGGAGATTGATATATTATTTAACTTTGGCCTCGTATATATATAAATTAAATTGACTTTTATTTATAGATGAAAAGAAGTTGGTAGCAAAAAGAGAAGTTCACTATGTATCATGCACGAATCATGATCCACAATGCATCGTGAACCCTCTGCCTGCTTGTAAGTTGCCTGCATGAGCTACTTGCAACATGTCTGCTTAAGCTATTTATAAGTTTGTCTGCTTGATTGCAAGCTTATTCATGAAACTATGTATTAAAATGGACATCCACAATGTGGTGTATTTATAACACCCCTTCTTGGATATCCATTAATAAATAATGTGTCTTGTTAAAACTTTACTAGAAAAATCCAGTGAAAAAAGTTATAGAAGAAAAAAAAGTACACGTATCTAATATTACACATTTTTTTAAAGTTAAATGGGCCAGATGGCCCAGTTTTATTGCAAATAAAATTTGTGCAGATTGTCCAAATAGGCCAAAAAATAGAAAAGGAAACAAAAAGAAAAAGAAATAAAGGCGGTAAAAAACAAGAAAATATCTAGGCTAAAAAAGAATCAGGTGAAGACCAAAAGACTGGGCATCAGAGTCTTCTTCTAGAAGCTGCTGAGCTCCGCCAAGAATGAAAGCTTCGGCATCAGAGAATCCTGTTGGAGGAGATCTGAGCATTTCCTTCTAGTGAATCCTGTTAGAAATCAACTTTCCTTTTTAGACGCAAACATTTTCAAAGAAGTGCTAAGATTTGGGTGGAACACACATTGGACATCTCAAAAGCTCTCATTAGATGTCGTGTGTTCCATACCCAACTGAGATTATCTTAAATTCTAGTTGTTGAGATGTTAAGTGACGTGATATAAGTCTTCTTCCCACTATAGATCTCCCAAAATGAAGTCAATGCTTGATCTACTAACTGATTACTGTAGGCACTAGATCAGAACACCGTCTCTTTCTTTTTCAGTGATAACCCATGGAAGGTACCTCCATTAAAAAAGAGAAGGCTGCTTTCACTCCTTAACCAGTACGTGAATCTTCACTGATGTACTCTTACACGTCTAGTTTCCTAGTCTCGAGATTTATTATCTGATTTCCCTGTCTAATAGAATGAGCCTCTCAAAGGTGACTGATACCACCGTCAGGCTAAATTTTGTTAATTTGAACTGTTAAAGTCATGCTTTTTTGATTTGTTGTTGGTGCTGATTCCTTTTCCCTTCCTCTGACTTGTGATTTTGTTAGCTCAGTCAGGTTCTCTTATGGGTTTGAACCTGATATTTGGAATGTTCAATTTGTCTGCGTTAAGTATTTTCCTTGCTTCATTAGGTAGATCCTGAAAGTAATGAAAATGAGAGGTACCTGTAAAACGAAAAGCTAGGTTAGTTAAAACATCTGCAAGTCAATTTCCTTCCCTCAGGACATGCTGGATTTAATTTTCTCCCCTGATTCTCAACCTTCTAATCCTCCCACATTCCATGCTTATTTTCCATGGGACCTCCCAGTTCCTATCTAGAATTCTTTTCATAGCAAGAGAGTCTGTTTCCACAATGACAAGGACATAATTATTGTGCATACAATATTCATAGGCATCAAAAATAGCAAATGCCTTCGCTTAGATGCTTGTTGTGTCTGGGATCTGTCTTGTATTTGCATAGACTAAGTCCCCCTTGTCATCCCTAATATAAAAGGCTATGGAGCTAGGTTTAGGGTTTCCTTGAGAGGTTCCATCAGTGTTGCATTTGTACCAACCAGAGTTGGGCATTTCCCATCTCACCAAAGTGCAGCCTATCCTTGGTCAGTACCCTTCAAAATACCTCACCATCTCATTCCAGTTGTTAAGGATGTCCTTCAACCATGGATACCTTAACTTGGCTAGTTGAGGAAGATTGTAGTTTATCTCATAAACTACTTTATTCTTTGTCATGGTCTCACCATAAACATAGGCATTCTTTCTCTTCCACAATTGCCATAGTATGATAGCAGGTGCAACTGGACAAAGAGGTTTAATCTTAGGTACACAATCTGCTTTCCACCATTTAGTTACATGATATTTAACCCAAATGAATGGACCTATTATGCCTACAACAGTAGTGAAATTGTGCCATATCTCCCTAGCATAATGGCTAGTAAGGAAGAGATGTTCAACAGTTTCCTGCTGAGGCTGGTGACAACATCTACACATAGAGACAATTGAAATCTTAAATTTAGCCAATATATTATCTATAGGTAGCTTAAGATTTGACAATCTCCATAGGAAGAAAGATATCTTAAAAAGTAATTCTTTAACCCACATCTTGGTATAGTACTCATCTTCCTCAGCTCTTTGCCTCAGTTTCTCCCAGAAACTGCTGACAATGAACTTTCCACTAGAGGTTGCTATCCACCAGACTTGTCCCAAAGGTCTGTCCTTTCAGAAAGGATCAAATTTTGGCAAACCTGGTCCACCAGGTTCTGTGGCATGAACTGATTTAGCTCAGTAGCATTCCAGATCTGATGAACAATTTGATCTCTAGCTTCTAGCATTCTTTTCCAAAGTTGTGACCCTCTTTTCCATTGAACAATAGTAGGAAATTTTTTCTTACAATACTTAATCCACATGAAATTTGTCCAAGGTAACCTAGTGGTCCTGAAAGTTCACTAGAGTTTAGCAAATAGTTCCTTGAATACATCAAAGAATGATCTAAAAGCTATGCCCCTTCTACTTTTGGAACACACATCTTCATCCATGCTTCCCAGTGCCTACTCCTTCCCTCTTTTTTAATTCTTCAAAAAAATCTGCAAATTTTTTTATGAAGTTCTTTTATTGTGAACTGTGTTGACGCCAAGGTAGATAACATGCATGTAGGCATGCTCTATAGTACACTGCTGATGAGAACTGTTTTTCCTCCATAAAACAACAATTTTCCTTTCCAATTCTGTAGTCTCCCCTTTACTTTCTTGAACAAATCATTATAGTAACTTTTCCTTTTCTTAGAGTAAAATATGGGGCACCCTAGATATAGAAATGGAAATTTACCTTCCTTGAATCCTGTGATCTGTTCCACTTCTCTTGTCAGATTTGGGGTTGTGTTCTTGAACATGTAGACTGCACACTTCTCTCTAATCATAAGTTCGCTTGATCCCTTCTCATACTCTTGTAGTACCTCCATTATCTTCTCTAAAGATCTTCTATCTGCTGAAGCAAATATGATTGTATCATATGCATAAGTAAGATAATTCTAGTTGTCACTTCATTTGGGTATGCCATATCCCTTGAACTCTAAATCATCAAATAAGGAATTAAGAGCCTTAGACAACACTTCTGCTGAGAGAATAAACAAGGCAAGAGATAAATGATCTCCTTGCTTGACTCCCCTTATGGAATGGAAAAATCCATGAGCCTTCCCATTGAAAAGGATTGAGTAACAGTTGTTAGAGATGGTCCTCCAGATCATATCAATAAATATCTCACCAAAGCCCATTTTCCTTAGAACCTTGGTCAGGAATAACCAAGATGTTCTATCATATACCTTAGAAATATCTAGCTTTAGAACCACATTTGCTGGCATTTCCCTTTTTCTAATATCAGTAATAATTTCCTGAGTCAAGAGGACATTTTGAACAATACATTCTATTCACAAAACCAAATTGGTTTGAGGATGTAATATCAGGCAAAAATTTCTCTAATCTTCCATGGATGACTCTAGATATAACTTTATTAACAAAGTTGTTGAGACTAATGAGTCTCAGATCTGAGTAATTTTAAACGATGGATTTCTTTGGTAATAGCACCAAGTTAGTGTGGGTGAAGCTCTTGGGAAGAGTATCTCTATCATAGAATGCTTTCAATACTTTAAATACATCGTGTCCCACAATGCTCCAGCAAGCCTGGTCAAAATTCCCAGAAAGACCATCAGGACCCCCCTAAGATGTTATCATTAAGAGCAAAAACAAGTTTCACTTTTTCTCTTGATGGCTCAGCACACAGAATAGAATTGGACTCCATTGAAATCATCTCGGGGATGTGGTTTAGCGGTCCAAAATCTAATCTCTCCTCCTCTTGTGTAAACTATTTATGAAAACAATTTATTCCTTCCTCGGCCATCATCTTCTCATCCTCAAGACAATCTCCAGAACTATTTTGTATCCTCTTTATCTATGGTCTGTTCCTCTTTCCATTGACAAGGTTGTGAGAAAACCTTGTAGTCCTGTCCCCTTAAACAAACTATGTTACTCTTGCCTTTTGTTTTTAGATAACCTCCTCTATGTGAAGGTATTTTTTTAGTTTAGCCTGAGCTTGCTGTAATACCTCTCTATTAGCAGCAGTGGGATATTCTTCAAACATATCTTCCCTTACTCTTACTATCTCTTCCTTGATAATCAAGTGTATGAATATATCACCATAGGCTTCCTTGCTCCAAGTTGATAGAGCCTTTTTGACTAGCCTACATTTTTGTTTAAAGACCAAAAAAGGGTGCCCTTCTAAGTCAGATTGCCAGTTTTCCTCTACTATACTTAAGAATTATTTATACTCTAACCAGAAATGAAGAAATCTGAATGGCTTCTTGATTGGGGAAGATTGTTCCTTAAATGAAATGAAAAGAGGTTCATGGTCAGATCCTGTTCTTGCTAGATGCTCTACCTCCATCTTCCCTATTTTAGCTACCACTTGATGATTGATAAAAACTCTGTCTAGCCTCTCAAATATGCACTCTACATCTGCTCTTCCATTCCACCAAGTAAAATGGCTACCTATGAGTTTAACATCCTCCAGTTTTGTTTAGTTTACAAACTAGACAAACTCTTCTAAATCATGTGGTTGAACAAGGAGACCATCGATCTTTTCTTCCTCATTTGTGATTACATTAAAATCCCCCTACTAGCAAAGGATCTGCTATGTAGTTAGCAATGTTGTACAAGTATTACCATAAAATTAATCTATCATTGGCATCACATTTTGCATATACAAGGGTGGTGATGAGGTGGATCACTTTATCCTGAATAAAAATCTTCAAAGGGATCTGTTTGCTAGTGTCTAATAATACTTCTACATCTACTGAATCACCCACAAAATACCAAATCATACTTGAGCAGTTTGAACCCGCCTGATTAAGACCTAGTCTTCTCCCATACTTCTTCACATGTATAGCCTCCTAGAAAGGCTCTATCAAGGTCAATAGGAAGAAATAATGATGTCTATGTAGAATTTGAAGCTTATGAAAGGCTTGGTGAGCCCTAACTGATCTTATGTTAAAGATGATTGCTTTCATCATAACTGGACATTCAATCATTTTGTTTCTCTCCTTGTCACAACCCCACAAGATTGTAGTATACTTGTGATCTCCTTATTTTCCCCCTTCTTTTTGTTTGTGCTCTATGCTCTTGGTGTTAGATCTGTCAGCTTGGCTATGTCATTTTCATTTTGTTCTAAGTTATCTTCCTGATCCACCTGGTATTCCACCTTCATTTGGTCATTATCCTTTTCCTTGTTAATTACATAAGAGACGAGATTATGCAAAGCTCTTATAAGGGATGTAGTGATTTCCTTTATAACTGCCAGTGCAGTGATGACCCTTATCTCTGATACACAAACTAGTTGGTTCCCCTTTTCTTCTTTGACTTTATAGTATCATTTTGGTTCCCTTGGAGGGAAACCTCAATAGAGTTAGATTGCTCAACATGTTGTTCCTCTAGAGTCTTCTGATGTTGCCCTAGACTTATCCCTGTTTCATGTGTCCCTCTCCCTTCAGATATTGCTATCTTACTAAAGATATTTTCTTTGACCATATCTCCTTGAAGAACTTTGCTATGTGACTGATCTATGATCTCCTTAAAGTTTTTGGTGGTTGAATCCAGAATCTCCCCCTCTTATGCCTCTGTAGGCTCTACCATTTCTGCTCTTTCTCCCCAAGTAATTGATTTTTGTAGAGGCAATTTCTCCTAGTTGTTACTACTAGGAACTAAAATCTCCTTGTTATTAGGTAAAGCTCCTTCATTATGATCTGATGATTGAGAATTTCCTTCGTCTAATTTTGCATCCTTTAGGGCCTCAAACATGTTATTTGTATGGATATAATCCTTCTCCTTATTGGCTTTTTTGACATTCCACACTTTGGGGGTTCCCACTATTCTGCTACTTGCAAGAAATCTAGTCAGAATTTTTTTTATCAGAGTATTTTTAAGGTGTTGTTGCTTCCCTTCTCTTTGATCCTCCAAGTTTTCTATGTGTTGATTCCCTTCCATGTGATCTACAATGTTGTCAATGAGTTCTACCTCCTTCTCACTAGATGGAGCAACAGAGCTCTGAAGATCAGGGTGTAATATCTGACACTCTTCATTTGTATGCCCTTGCATTTTGCACTTTGAACAATATTTTGGAAGAAAATAATATTGAATTTTTTACTTTCCCTTCTCTTATATTTCTTGTTGCTTCATTCATAATCTCCATTTTCATACTCTTTGGAAGGTTGACTTTCAAATCTACTTGGACTTTGACTTTTGCACAGTTTGGTCGTGTTTTATTGATGGTTGCTAGATCCAATATGCAATGGCTTGACAACAACAGAAGCTAGGATGAATAGAGATTCATTTACAAATAAAGTGGGAAAGAGATTGGGGAAGGAGTTCCATGCCGGTGCTTGAGTTGTTTCAACATTTGTTTTGAATGTTGCATCATAGATTAATGGACGCATAGGATAATTCTAACCATCCTTGACCTATAAATAATATGAGATTTTTGACCTTATTGTAATATTATCCTCCATACATGTAAACCTAATGAGCACATGTCGACTACGTAGATATCCACTTTGACAAGGACCTTTCACGCCACATTGTTAAGGAAGTAAAGTCCTCAATTCCTCTAAAGAAGACCATCCATAGACAAACTTACTGACTATAACGTATTGTAGGTTCTCAATAATTTTCATTTTTATCACTTTTGATCTTGTCCACCTTATGACAGGCAGTCCATCAATCATTGAGACTTATTTCATATGAATTACTTGATCACTTGATGGGTTTAAAGCTTGTTTCAAAAGAGTCACAAAATTAGCAATGGAAGAAATATTAGGGACTAGGCTAAAGAGGTTTTAGTGAGGGTTGAAAGAGCGTACTGGAGGGAACTGGGAGGTTGATGCAATATTGGAATGTTGTTCAGTCACCGGATGTGACGGACTAGTGGTCGATGGTAACATTGTTTAGGTCAGGTTAGGGTAGGCATGGAGGTGTGAAGTTGAGAACTTTTTAAAATAGCTTCCTTTTTGGATTGAAAACTTTTCTTTAGTAATACACATTACTAGCTGCCTCATTAGAAATTTTACTACAAAAACTCAATAAGATAAAATCTTGATTAAGAAAAAAAGAGTACACTGTCTATTTTACTTTCCTGATTAAAGCATCACATAATTCTTGAAGATAATATACTCTGATCTTGTATACCAACTTACTATGTGTTGAGTTTGACAATGCTTTTGTGATAAGATCTGTCATTTTATCATATGTCTTATTGGTTGATCATCTGCATTTTCATTCTCTTGATACAACTGCATCATTTTGATAATATTATTGGGATCACGCCAGATACATTTCTGACTTGCTTCATAAATTATTTTGTATGATTTGACAATCATGTAGAAAAGTATGGTATGATCGTAATTCCTTAAGGGGATAAACTTATCTGGATCGAACATTCATGTCGATCAGATGAATGCCCTGTATATTTAGAAAAAAGTTAATAATATTTGTTAGTATAAACACATTCATATGAGAGCTTTCATTTTCAATATGCAACTGATCTTATTTCAATATCTTTATGTAAGAGTGAAATTATATCCTGCTCATAATTATACAAGATATATAAATGCATCAATTGCACAAAGCTATGATACTTCATGAACAATCATATTTTCTCTTTTCATCTTTTTTCAGTAGATAACCTACTGCATTTGAAAACTCTTTAAGAGTTCCAATAATATTCACGTAGTCATTAAATTGCACAATAATATGAAAGATTATAATTTTAATAAAAAATATACAAGGGTTACTAATGTCATTTTCATACACTGTGTCAATAAATATTTATTTACTGCGATTCTAGTACATCGTCCTTGATTGGATTTAATGTATATAGGGATTATAAATAAGTTTCCTAAGAACTTGTATATGCTTTAGACATTTTGGACCGTTCAAGAATTTTCTTATAAATTTTGTCAAGTGACAACATCCATTAATATTTAAATCATGATATCTTTTAGTGTATGAACTGCAGGTGCTATAAGCTTTACACTTATGAAGACACATTGTTTTACTTGGTAATTATTTTTATGTCAGTATACTTTAATAGACATATAATTCATATCCTCACAATCTTTTACAATATTATGCGTTATATTATACCCAAAATATCTTCAATGAGATATATTACTTTGTAATGGTTTGTAATGCAACATAACTTATTGAGATCTCATCACTTAATTTTTTTCAAGTACCGGAACCTCTCATGAGATTTCATGAAGTGTTATACCATAGGTTCTCCAGAACACATCGTGTTCTTGTTATGATCATTTGCTTCTCTCTCTTTTCAAGAACTATTGCATTTATAACTAATTGTTCTACCACACTTTATGCATGTTGTACACTCTATCCTTTAGGGACGATAATTTATTAGAAATTTTTGCAGCTGAAATATGAGATTATTTTAGCCCAGCAAATATTTCTAGCATTTGAATTGAATTATCTTTTGAATGAAGATTATACCGATGCTAATTCATAATATATATTTTAGCTTCTTATTTTCTCCCATCTATGTTAGAAAAACATACATATTTTCAATATTTTTTAAAGAATTCATCTGTGTGTACCATGACAGATTCAAACAAATATTGTACATTAAAATTTATTAGATAAAGAATATTTTATTCCTGACCCTAAGTCAATAAAAAGAGGAGAGGGGATTAACATAATTTATTAGTCTGATCCATACAAGTATTATTGTATGCAATATATCATATCTCAGACCAACACATGAATTCTTTTTTCTCATAAGTAATAGTTTAGCTATTTGTCAGAGGCATTCAACGCTAAACCAATTTGAATATAAATTAATACTATCAAAAAATATTATCTTGATTATATAATCTAAAAATTGTTATCTTAACTCAATTTATTTGGAGCTAGAGAGATCCCTAAATATCCATTTGAGAAAATAGATGAATAGATAGGGCGAAGCCAGCTGAAGGAAGGTCGCGTTAGCGCCCCCTATTTCACTAAAGCAAGAAGGGAGAAAGTTGACTTTGAGAAAGAAGGGCTTCTATTTAGATTAGTTTCTTCTCATATTTCGAATCTGGTAACTGACTGAGAATTGATAGTCTTCTAAGGAAGTCCTTGTGCTTCTGGACCCCATAGTAACAACAACGAATGTGCTAAACTAGAAATTATGTAAATTTCAAACTCTGATTAACAATAATCGTACATGTGATAATCTATCATAGATATTTCTATTTAAGATATCACATTGCAGGTTCTTGAACTACAGAAGGTGCAACCATCATGAACACTTTCAATGTATTAACCTTTTTGAAAGAACCTGCTCACATACCAATTTTTTACTACAACCTACTATCTTAAATAATCAAGTTCTTTGAGTAATTATGAAATAAGGTAAAATGCGTAATATGTAAATCAATATAAGTATTTTAGATAAAAAAACTCCTTGCTCAAGGGAGACAAGAATCACAGCCTGCCTCATGTAGAATTTCCTCTAAATTCTTCACTAAACTCGAGCAATTTAAAGTTACAACGCCTTTGTACACCTAAGGAGCTTTTTTGAACAGTCCTGTCATGTACCGAGGCTATCCCCTAGACGTAACACGATGCTTAGCATCATAAGTGACCCAAGCTAACTCATGGTATGACATAACTAGATAATTTTTGATAAAACATAGTCTATGTAGAAAACTGAACTGAAGCGAGCATATAAGTTGGAAAATAAATTCAAGTGAAACTGAATATATATAATATATAATAATTCTACAAGTAAAACTGACAACTCAATAGCTGATTCTAGTTCTATGTCGAAAAGCCTCTAACTGAAGTGAGTTGCTGGGACAAGCCCCCCAGCTAACTCTAAAAGCCTGAAAACTGAATTAGAAATGCTGAAATAATCAAATCTAACTATCATCCTCGATCTATGAGGACTCAGCACTAGGATGCTGAGTAAGGACTGGAAATCGAGCTAAGCACGATCTAGGTGCTAAGCCCCTGAACCTACATCATAAAATAATGTAGCACAAAAGTATGCATCAGTACTTCAAATATACTGAGCATGCGAGATATAACCAGATGTAAAACATGAATAATGACATAGAAAAGTATACTGAAACATGAACAGAAAGATGACTGAATGCAATGACCAAGTGACTGAACATGAATATCATAACGTGCTAAGATGAACTGAATAACTAAATATAAGGTCAATGCAATGCTGAGTCTAACTGTGGGAGCTCCTATTAATCGACATACCCCAAGCTGAGCTAACTATGGGGCCAACCTGTAACTGTATATGGAAGGGTGTTCGTACCTTGCCATGAGTACAAACAAGTCTGACGTGGATCCACTAAACTGATGTCCATAAGGGACAAGGGTGACCCGTCTAATCTGGCAGATGAGCCCTTTATACCTATGGTGGCACCGTAGTTCTGGGACTGAGGGACTGCTACTAAATGTCTCAGCCTAATCTGACAGCTAAACCTTCATCCTTTCATTCGCTCGGTACTAAGTCTACTCCCAACTGAATATAAGCAATGAAATGCAAGCTGAAACACTGAATAGCTCAAATACTAATAATCATCTGAGAATGCACATACATATACTGAAGCTGATGGCATTCTAAATATAATTGTCTGAATTATCTATATAGCAAGTATAAATTATGAGTACTGAATTTAATACAAGCTAGGATTACTAAATTTTGTACATATGACTAGTCTAATTTGCCAAGAAACAACAAATAATTATCACACAGGCAATAGAATCTGAATGGCAATGATTGCCTAGGATTTAGGAAACCTAGGTCTGAATAACTCATGGAGTATTGAAGAACTGAACTGAATCTAGGGACTCAATAAGTGGAAGGAAACCAATGATGAAATCCCACATACCTGGAAGAAGGTTGTATAGTGAAATCCTTGGATTTTTGGGGCGGGACTTGGAGAAGACCTTCTACTTGTTCTTGAGAGAAACTATCACCTCTTTTCTCCTTTTTCCCTCTTAGTGTCTGATGATTTTAGGAGAATGGGTGATTTAGGTAGTTTTTGACTACTTAACTAGGCTTAGGCTAAGCAAAATGGCGCAGCTTAGGCTTTTAAAGAGGTAGAAAAAGTCCGGAATGCCCCAGAAAAGTTTAAAAGAAAATTATTGAAATTCGCAACTCAAGTTCCACGGGTGGAAACCACGACACATGGAAACTTCCACAGCTCGTGGAACCCTGTCATGGTTCCTGGTACCTTTTGTCTAGCTGCGGGTCAGAGTTCCATGACTTGGGTTCACCACTCGTGGAACCATCCATGGTTCGTGGAACCCTATCATAGTTCCTTGTACAGGAAATCCGAGATACTGGAAGGTGTTTCCACGAGGGTGGTCCACGACTCATGAAAACTTCCATGGGTCGTGGATACCACTCGTGGATCTTGGGAGTTCATCTGCAGGGCAGTTTTATGGGCAGATTCTACGACCCATGGAAAATTCTACGATTCGTGGTTCTTATTCATGAACCCGACCTCAGAGGGGATGGCCTCTATCTGAGTTTCATGAGTCCAGTCCACGGCTCATGGACTGTTCCACGGCTCGTGGATCTGACTCGTGGAATGACTGACACTTGAAAATTTTATTTCTTTCTAGTTTTCTGAGCTGAGTCTAGTCTTGGAAGTTCTGGAGTGTTACAATATCTCTCCCTTGGGATCATTCATCCTCGAATGAAGACTAAACAAGCTGAGTTTGGAGGGAAAGTGCTGCAATCTCTACCAATTGAGTACTAGAAACTGATATCTAGATGAATTTAGTTCCATGGATATGCAAACATGGTGAAATACAAGGATAGCTAAGGGAACATGATGCTGAGACTGAAATTTATAAGAGTAAACTGAGGAACTGGAGAGGAACTATTACCTCAAGATGGAATCAAATCAGAAGGGAAGAGGTGAGGGCACTTGGCCATCATGGCTGCTTCTGCTTCCTAAGTAGCTCCCTCGACGGACTGGTTCCTCCACAACACCTTCACCGAAGTGACTTCCTTATTTCTCAACCTACAAACCTGACGGTCAAGAATCTCAACTGGGACCTCCTCATAGGTGAGGCTATCCTTCACAGACACACTCTCTAAAGGCACAATCACGGCCAGATCACCAACACACTTTTTCAACAACAAAATGTGAAATACTAGGTGAACCGCTGCTAGTTCTACTGGCAACGCTAACTCATACGCCACATTACCAACCCTTTTCAGGATTCTGTAAGGACCTACATATTTAGGACCGAGTTTCCCTTTCTTGCCAAATCTCATCACCCCCTTCATGGGTGATACTTTCAGGAAGACCCAATCATCGATCTCAAACTCTAAGTTCCTCCTCCTCACATCTGCATAGGATTTCTGATGACTTTGAGATGTCATTGACCTTTCCCTGATGAGCTAAACTTTCTCCATAGCCTCATGAACCGAATCTGGTCCAATCAAGGCTACTTCACCTACTTTGAACTAACCAATGGGTGACCTACATCTATGCCTATAAAGTGCCTCGTATGGGGCCATCTGAATACTGGAATGGAAACTGTTATTATAGGCAAACTCTATAAGAGGTAAGTGATCATCCCAACTACCCTTAAAATCGATCACACAAGCTCTCAACATGGCTTCTAAGCTCTGAATGGTATGCTCTGCCTGACCATCCGTTTGCGGATGAAATGCTGCACTGAGATTCACCTGAGTACCAAGACCTTTCTGAAATGATCTCCAGAAATGAGATGTAAACTGAAGACCCCTATCTGAGATGATAGACAAGGGAACCCCATGCAACCTGACTATATCGCTGATGTAGAGTCTGGTATAATCCTCTGCGAAATCTATAGTCTTGATAGCCAAGAAGTGATCTAACTTAGTAACTCTGTCCACTACCACCCAAATGGAGTCGTGTTGTCTGCGAGTACGAGGTAAGCCCGTAATGAAATCCATGTTGATCACCTCCCACTTCTAAGTCGGAATGCTAATATCTTTAGTCCCACCTCCTGGTTTTTGGTGTTCTACTTTCACCTGCTGACAGTTGGGACACTTAACCACAAAATCTGTAATATCCTTCTTCATGTCATTCCACCAATAGATTTCCCATATATCACGGTACATCTTTGTGGCACTGGGATGAATAGAATATCTAGAATTATGGGCTTCTGTAAGGATCTACTGCCTCAACTCACCCACATTTGGCACATATAAACAACCTTGGTAGCGAAGCACACCATCTCCCCCCTGGAAGAAAACCTCCACTCTCTGCTGATGAACTACACCTTTCAACTAAATAAATATGGGATCACTGTCCTGTTTCTCCTTCACCTCCGCTACTAATGAAGATTTTAACCCATTCTGGACTATCACACCACCATCTGTCGTGTCCATAGGGCAAACTCCTAAACGAGCAAGCCTATGAAAATCCCTGGCTAATTCTTTCCTCTCTTCCTCAACATGTGACATGCTACCCATGGACAGTCTGCTGAGGGCATTAACCACTACATTAGCCTTACCCGGATGGTATATCACATTTATATCATATTCTTTGAGGAACTCGAGCCACCTTCTCTGATAGAGGTTTAACTCTCTCTGGGTGAGCACATACTGAAGGCTCTTATGATCAGTGAACACATCTACATGAACACCATACAAGTAGTGTCTCCAAATCTTTAGGACGAACATAACTTTTGTAAGCTCAAGGTCATGAGTTGGGTAGTTCTTCTCATGAATCTTAAGCTGCCTGGAGGCATAAGCTATGACTTTACCATGATGCATCAAGACATAGCCCAGGACAGCCCTGGATGTATCACAGTAAACCATGAAGCCATCTGAACCCTCTGGTAGAGTTAACACGGAAGCTGTAGTCAACTTATTTTTCAACTCTAGGAAACTCTTCTCGCACACATCTGACCACTAAAACTTGACCTTCTTCTGAGTCAATTTGGTCAATGGGGCAGCCATGGATGAGAACCCTTCAACAAACCTCCTGTAGTAACCCGCCAAACCCAAGAAACTTCTGATGTCTGTTGGAGAGGTGGGTCTGGGCCAGTTCTTCACTACCTCAATTTTCTGAGAATAGACTCGAATTCCCTCACTAGACACTATATAACCAAGAAAAGCAATTGATTTCAACCAGAATTCACACTTACTGAACTTGGCAAACAATAGGAGATCCTTGAGAATTTGCAACGCCACTCTTAAATGGTTTACCTGCACTTTATCGCTCTGAGAATATATGAGTATATCATCGATGAAGACATTAAAGAACAAGTCTATATACTTCTTGAGCACTCTGTTCATCAAATCCATAAAGGCTACAGGAGCATTCGTTAGTCTAAAAGACATGACTACAAATTCATAGTGACCATATCGAGTCCTGAAGGCTGTCTTTGGAATGTCACTATCTCTGACTCTGAGTTGATGATAACCAGATTTGAGGTCTATCTTAGAGAAGAAACTAGCACCCTGAAGATGGTCGAACAAGTCATCAATCCTGGGGATGTGATACTTATTCTTGATTCTAACTTTGTTCAACTGACGGTAGTCTATGCACATCCTGAGGGAACCATCTTTCTTACGCACAAAGAGAACTGGAGAACCCCATGGAGAGATACTGGGTCTGATGAAGCCCTTATCTTGAAGGTCTTTCAACTGTTCCTTCAATTCCTTGAGCTTCGCTAGAGCTATTCTGTAAGGAGGAATCAAAATAGGCTAGGTATCTGGAAGGAGATCTATTTCAAAGTCGATTTACCTTGTGAATGGAACTCCGGAAAAATATTCTGGAAGCACTTCGGGGAATTCATTCACCACCGGGATTGACTCAAGAGTTAGGGTCTTAGAGTTTGAATCCTTAACCCGAACAAGATGATAGATAAGAGACATATCCTTAACCCTTGGAATTTTTTTTTCTTGCCTTAAGGTAAGAGATGAATTGACCTCTAAGGACTGAGATACTACCCTTCCACTTTAAGACTGGCTCGTTTGGAAACTGCAACTGAATGATCCTAGTTCTACAATCAACTGATGTATAACAAGAATGTAACCAATCCATGCCTAAAATTACATCGAAGTCAGTTATTTTTAACTCTACAAGATCGGCTGAGGTGACTTTTCTGGGAAACTGTGACAGGGCAATTTCTGTATACCCATCTAGCTATAACTGGATCACCATCTTGATTAGAGACTTAGAAGGTTTCTAGGAGGATTTCTGGACTGACATCGAAATTCACTGCTATATAAGGAGTTACAAAGTAAAGTGTAGCCCCTGGGTCTAACAATGCATAAACATCTAAATGGAAGACTTATAACGTACCCGTGGCCACATCGAGAGAATCCTCCTAGTCCTGTCGAGTCTGAAGGGCATACAACCTATTTTTGCACTGACCACCACCTGTACTAGACGAGGCACCCTGCTGAGTGGGGAGACCCATTGGAGCTGCTGTTGAACTGGCCTAATTCTGTAGGCGAACATCCTTGCCCTTTTGAGAAGCTACCGGATAGTCCCTCATCCTGTGGCCTGACTTGCCACACCCAAAACAATTCTTATTGCCTGCCATACACTCATCCTGGTGGTTTCTACCACACTTCTTGCAAACTAGACGAGTGTGCCCACTGGTGACTGTACCTTAGGACTTAGAGCCTGGCACTCTATCTTGCCTATTCTTCCTGGACTTAGGCACTGGAGCACTAGCAGAGGATGGGGCTAGAGCTGAAGATTTCTGACAGAACTGAGAGCAGTTGCCACCATTTGACCTGTGCTGAGAATAATTAAAGTTACCTATTTTATCTCTCTTTCTATCTCATCCCCTCTCATTGATCTTCTCCTTTTTGATCTACTGGAATATGTCACCAACCTAGAAAAATCCATTTCCTTAACCAGCATAGCAGTCTTTCACTTCTTGACCACATCATCAAACACACCAGATACAAACTTAGTCATACGAGTCCTGGAGTTTGCTACTATTGCCGGAGCGTACTTAGACAACTGAGTAAACTTGAGTGCGTACTCTTTCACACTCATGTCATACTGTTTCAAGTTAATGAATACTTGGACCTTGGCTTTCTTGAGCTCAAGTGGGAAAAACCTTTCCAGAAATGCAGTCTTGAAGTGGTTCCAGTCCACTAGACCTGCATTAGCACAATGAGACTCCTTCCATTGTTGATACCAAGTATAAGCCACTCCTTTCAGTTTGTAAGAGGCTAGATCTGCACTCTCAATCGGAGTGACACCCATAATATTTGTTACCTTCTGAATGTCATCAAGAAACTCTCATGGATCCTCTTTTGACTTGGACCCATGAAATTCTGGACAGTTCATCCGAGTGAAGTCTCAGACTCTAGCTGTAGCAAAGTTGGTCTGAGGTGGAGCTGGTGCCACAACTTGCTGATTGACCTGAGCGATTATGGCCTGAGCAAGCACCTAGAAAGCGGCCCTGAATTTGGCATGAGTTACTTGCTCATTCAGAGGGTCTGCTAGAGCTGCTGGTGCCTGCTGGTTCCTGGCGTTGGCTCTTCTAGGAGGCATTTTCTAAAACATGTAGAACATGAGTTAGAAGGAGATTAAATAGAGTTCATACTCTATGGAACGAGATGGAAAGAAGGAAATGGAAGTTTTTCCTAATGACGTCTCATAGCTCCTCTCCCATAAGTGTGGCGCACTTCATACCTTTAAAGAAGACTCTACTCGACTTGGCTTTTAGACACCCTAGGATACTTGAACCTGATGCTCTGATACCAAGTTTTTTAGTCCATGAGGCTACCCCCTAGACATAATATGATTCTTAGTGTCACAAATGACTCTAAGCTAACCCATAGTCTTGCATAACTAGACATTTTCAGATAAAATATAGTATATGCAAGAAACTGAACTGAAGCAAGCATATAAGTTGGAAAAGAAATCCAAGTGAATCTGAATATATATAATATATAATAATTTTGAAAGTAAAACTGACAACTCAATTGCTGATTCTAGTTCTATGTCTGAAAACCTCTAACTGAAGTGAGTTGCTGGGACAAGCACCCCAGCTAACTCTAAAAGTCTGAAAACTGAATTAGAAATGCTAAAATAATCAAATCTAACTATCATCCTCGATATATGAAGACTCACCACTGGGCTGCTGAGTAAGGACTGGAAATCGAGCAAAGCGCGGTCTGGGTGCTAAGTGCCTAAACTTACATCATAAATGATATAACACAAAAGTATGCGTCAGTACTTTGAATGTACTGAGCATGCGAGATATATAACCAAAGTTGTAAAACATGAATACTAACATAGAAAAGTATACTGAAACATGAACTGAAAGATGACTGAATGCAATGACCAAGTGACTGAACATGAATATCATAACGTGCTAAGATGAACTGAATAACTAAATACAAGGTCAATGCAATACTGAGTCTGACTGTAGGAGCTACTATTAACCGACATACCCCAAGTTTAGCCAACTATAAGGCCAACCTATAACCCTAGATAGAAGGGTGTTCGTACCTTGCCAAGGGTATAAACAAGTCTGACGTAGATCCACTAAACTGATATCCACAAGGGACAAGGGTGACAACCCTAATTTGGCAGCTGAGCCATTTATACCTACGGTGGAGCCATAGTTCTGGGACTAGGGGACTGCTACTAAAGGCCTAAGCCTAATCTGACAGCTAAGCCTTCATCCCTTCATCCGCTCAGTACTAAGTCTACTCCCAACTGAATGTAAGCAATGAAATACAAACTGAAACACTAAATAGCTTATATACCAATAATCATCTGAGAATGCACATACATATACTGAAACTGATGGCATTCTAATTCTGAAACATAATTGTCTGAATTATCTATATAGCAAGTAAAAATTATGAGTAATGAATTTAACACAAGCTAGGGTTACTGAATTCTGTACATATGACTATGCTAATTCTCCAAAAAATAAGAAATAATTATTACACATGCAATAAAATCTGAATTGCAATGATTTCCTAGGATTTAGGAACCCTAGGTCTGAATAACTCATGGGGAATTGAAGAACTGAACTGAATCTAGGGAGTCAATGGGTGGAAGGAACCCAATGATGAAATCCCACATACTTGGGAGAATGTTATATGGTGAAATCCTTGGATTTTTGGGGCATGGTCTTGGAGAAGACCTTCTGCTTTTTCTTGAGAGAAACTGTCGCCTCTTTTCTCCTTTTTCTCTCTTAGTGTCTGATGATTTTAGGAGAATGGGTGATTTAGGGAGTTTTTGACTAATTAACTAGGCTTACACTAAGCAAAATGACATAGCTTAGGCTTTTAAAGAGGTAGGAAAAGTTATGAATGCCCCTGGAAATTTTAAAAGAAAACTATTAAAATTTATGACTCAGGTTCCACGGGTGGAAACCATGACGCGTGGAAACTTTCATGGCTCGTGGAACCCTATCGTGGTTCCTGGGCCTTTTTGTCTAGCTGCGGGTCTGAGTTCCACGACTTGGGTTCACAACCCGTGGAACCATCCACAGTTCATGGAACCCTATCGTGGTTCCTTGTACAGGAAATCCGGGCTACTGGAAGGTGTTTCCACGAGGGTGGTCCACGACTCATGGAAACTTCCACAGATCATGGATACCACTCATGGATTTTGGGAGTTCATTTGCAGGGCAATTTGACGGGAAGATTCTATGACTCATGGAAACTTATACTATTTGTGGTTCCTGTTCGTGAACCCGACATCAAAGGGGCTGGCGTCTGTCTGAGTTCCACTAGTCCAGTCCATGGCTCGTGAACTATTCCATGGCTCGTGGATCTGACTCATGGAATGACTGACACTAGAAAATTTTATTTCTTCCTTGTTTTCTGAGCTGAGTCTAGGCTTGGAAGTTCTGGGGTGTTACAAGTCCTACCTCTACCCTCAATAATTCTCTCAATTGTTGGCTCATTCTCCTAAATCTTCAATGCCTCTACTTAAATAAATCAAGTTCCTTTACAACACAAAATAACACCTAGTGCAATCAACTAAAAAATTAATTAAGATGTTATTTTGAAACTACAAGAATCTAACTAATACAATTAAAAAAATAAAGATATATCTTGGTAGGAACATGTTCTTTTGTTTTAAAAACTGACTCCCGGACAAGATTCTTTATGTAGACTCTGCTCTCACTCTTACGTTTCTCTATTTGGTTGTGGTTAAGATCCAAATCTTTTAGAGGTGTTGTATTTATATGAGTAAGTAGGAACTTGTAGTTCTCCAAATCCAACCAATACTTAGTTCAAAACTTTTCAAGGAGAAATTTCCCTAGACAAAAGATACCTTATTTACAAGATGGATGATCCGTTGATATGGTCTTTAACCTATTAGGAGTACCTTCATGATTGAATGCTGAATGGATATTTGAATATTCACTAGGGTTAGCAGGGAGTTTTCTAGATAGAGATTATTGAATAGCACCTTTTGATGAGAGATATGAACAAAAAGCTTCGAGAAAACTAGTGTTTTATGAATTATATGAAGCCAGTAAGCAAACATCATATCTATGGGTATTTGAACTTGAATATCTAGGAAAAAAATAGAATATTTGATAGAAGGACAGAGAATCCTTTTGAACAACCCATTATAATAGGAAAACCTTATATCTTGAAGTTAATTGATCAAGTTGATGATAAAATTCATGAGCGTTCCGCTGGACATTATGCTCTTGTTACATAACAACCCCTTAGAGAAATATCCAAATAGGGGGGGGGACATCAGTAGGAGAAATGGAGGTTTGGTGTCACGATCTAATTGACCATGAATGACATTCATACTAACCCTCTGATGGGATAACCAACGAACCAAAAGCTTAATCTTATACTTAGCCAATTTTAAAAGAGATAAATATATCTCATTCAAATTAACTTATAATCAAAGTCAAACTATTATAGATAAAATTTGCGAAAATGCTTTAACATCTCGTAATAACTGAAAGTCACCATATAAGAACTCTAATCCAAAAACAATATCTAAGGTATCCAAAATTACTAAAATAACAATAAATGATAAGAGTTCTATTGTCCGAAAGAGGGACAATAATTTGAAGAGGATCCACAACAGCCTATGGAGTAGTGCTCACCCTTGGATCTATAGTAAACTATCTAGTCTAGCTGAGGTCGCGTCTCAGTCTCTGAAACATGGTCTGTACTCAACAAAATAAGAGTATAGAGTAGTTTAAGTATAAAATACTATGTACTGGTAGGTAACATAGGTCGAGTCAAGTTTGAATAAGTATATAGCCAAATCAAATAACAAGTAACAGGTACCTCAACACTTAGCAATTAGTTCAGTTAATAGATAATCATCTCAAGTCAAATGTACCACAGTAATATTAAGTTCAAAAAATTCAGTAAATGTCACCACAAGAATATAAAAGAGTTCACTTTCAAGTCACCAAACGTGGAATCTCTGTCCATCTATCTCTCATCAATACCTCTAGTATCTTGTAATGACCCTTCCGGTTATTTCCACGTATACGTTTTCCTTGATCCGTTAGAGCTTGTTTGTAGAGGACCCAAGTCACTTAAGGATTGTCAGGACCAGTATTTTGGTGTCGGGTCCATTTGTTTGGTCGCATTATAAGTTTTGAAGACAAGTAAGTCGGCAAAAGTTATCGTAAGTTCCTTTAATAAATTTTCTAAACTTTGGATAAAATGTCTCAGGGATTTTCTCCCAATATATAAAGAGTTAGAAGTCTCCCAAAATACCAAATCGAAGGCCTACGAGT
The DNA here is from genome assembly GCA_003996215.1 of Jaltomata sinuosa. Taxonomy (NCBI): domain Eukaryota; kingdom Viridiplantae; phylum Streptophyta; class Magnoliopsida; order Solanales; family Solanaceae; genus Jaltomata; species Jaltomata sinuosa. Next base: position 20,806 of record QJPP01004588.1, on the reverse strand, counting down.
CCAGTTTCCAACGCACAAAACCTCACATCCAACTGATCTCGGAGTAAAAAGTTATGACTATTTTACCGCGGACTGTCTGGCAGAAACTGGGTTGCGAACCGGGTCGCGAACCGGGTCGGGTCAAAATCGGTTTAAAGCCTCAACTTCACATTTGAAAACGCCATTTCAGTTCTGAAACAGTGAGAAAACATAAGGGAGTATTCCAAGAGAGTTCTTGAGTATCAAAATCGTGCGTTGGTGAATTGCGAGCCTATGTTTGAGAATTTATTAACATCGCGTGTATTTGAAAATATTTTATTTGAAAGTTGAATTTGGTAAAAAGTTATATTATTATTACCTTTTTAAAATATTTCAAAGGTTTATGAAAAATATTTTTGTTACGATATAATTGTATATGTACTTATTTTATAAGGTTTTTATACATTGTAATATTTTAACGGAGATAGTAAATTTAGTTATGTTGAAATTTATTATTATAATATAGTAGGTTTTATTCGAAATAATTTTCTAATGATTACGGTATATTCAAAAATTATATTTATTATACCACGAATTTATGTAATACCCGAGTGCGTACATAACATGGATCCACCTATCAATAAGTGGATAAGAAGAGGTGTGGTGATGACACCCACACCCCCACGTGGGAGTCATGCAAATAGGGAGCAATACCTTTATGGTTAGTTGCTGCCAACTAATGTTAGTATGCCTAACTATCTCATATGTTTCCACATAAGGAAATTGTACCCACCCATTTTTTAAACTCACGTAATTTTGGAGCAAAAACTGCCACAGTATATCATTCATTTGTCACATTAAAAGTTGATTCCAATAAGCAAGATCTTGATAATTTATTGGATCACCGAAAAGAAAATCGATTATCTACGTCAAGTTATTCAAGCCTAATTTCGAGTTTGATTTTATTTTGGAGTTTCTCGGAGCGGTTCGAGCGTGGACATCGTCGTTTTAGCAGCTTGTCATCGGACGACAGGTAGGTTACGGTTTATTTTCCCTAGACTCTGCATATATAGGATAAAATTGTATTAATGGGCATCCTTGGGTTGGTTTATTAGGTTGGTACCACAGACCTCGACCCCTTTATTCATGTCCGCCTACTTTTGTTCCTCCGTCGCTTGTAGTACTTGCCGATATATTTTATTTACCCTTGTGGTCCTGTGAGACCTTGTTGACTCTGGAACATAGAAGGTGGGATTTTGGGAATGTCCGCGAGTCCCAGGCATAGAATTATCCTTCTAGGCTGGTTATGCTTGCTGAGTAGCTGTGGGCCTGTGCAGGGTCGATAGGTTGATTGTGAGCTGCTGGGCAGCTATTGTGTGTGATCATACCATTTCCATGCATATAAAGAGGTTTTATCCATGTTTTACTATGGTTTTGGCTTCGGGCCTACTGACACTATTTTCTAACCTTGCATGGCCCCGGGGGCCTGTTTTTAATGAAAATGATTTGGAAATGGTTTGATTTAACTTGTGAATATTCCTGGGTAAAAGAAAGTAAAATTATGTTTTAAAACACCAGTTTTACGATTAACGCTAGACTCGGCAGGGCCGGGGTGCTAGTTGAGTTTTCTTGCTACCTGAGATGATTTTTAGCCTCGGTCGGACCGAGCACCTGAGATGACTTTCTACTGTTTAGACCCGGTTATGCCCGGGCACCCTTGGAGGGGTTTTTGAGATATTTTCCTACTACTTTAGTCCTGGACAGGGTATGGGCATGCATATTCGAGACTGGGGCTCTATCTTGAACCCGGACTTGCTTCCGGATCGACATGTTTTGATACTGAGTTTTA
>QJPP01004588.1:0-18962 GCA_003996215.1 Jaltomata sinuosa | reverse complement strand
CTGCGGGCTGCGTGTGCCGGAGGAAGGGCATACGGTGGAGTAGAGGTATACGGGCAGTGTCCTTCCATGGAACCTACCTGCTGGGCCGGATCGGCACCGGAGGAGGTACATACAGAGATACCATTTCACTTGAGATCTTCATGCATCATATCATTCATTGTTTGAGGCTCCACCCTTGTTTGTTATTTGTTGATTGTACGCTCCGGTAGTATGGGATGCCGGAGGGTTTGTTTTCACTTATTTGTGTTCCTCGGTTGTATGGGCGGCCGGGGGACTGTAGGTAGACTCTTGCTATTTACTTGTAGAATTGTTCCCTGTTATGGTTAATTATGAAATTGGTTACTGCTAGATTGTTAGTTTCTGGATTGAGATTGATATGATTAGTTGAGTTTGATTCATGTCCCTGAGCATGCCTATCATCACTCTTTCCCTCTTCTTACACTTGAGGTTACCGGTATACCGTCCATTTCGTAAACTTATTATGTATACACTATTATTGCAAGGACCCCAGGTGCGTTACTTTTTACTTTCACCTGTGCCTATGGTGTGTATATTCTTCTTACTAGCCTCACATATGGTTCTGTTGATTTTCCTCTGGGCTAGTTCCTGTGTACCTTTCATTGATTTCTGTGACTGCTTGCTTCTATTCTGTCTGTTACTACGCTTTTATCTTATATGTGCCCAGTCGGCCTATGATACCTACTGGGTACCTTATGCTTCGCATTTGGTGCTCACCCTACCCCCTGCATCTTTGGGTGCAGATCCTAGCATGGGCCATCGCCGTTAGATCGCTGTGATTCATGCTTGGAGATCTGTTGGGGACCAATTCAGACTGAGGGTGAGCTCTTGGCGACCGGAGCTTAGCTTTAGTTTATCTTTTGCTTTATGTAATCTATTACCATTCAGAGACATCTGTATATATTATTTTGGATCGTTTGCACTCCATGTATGTTGTTTTGGCTCTATACTATAATACCAGGTCTTGGGATTTGGTTTAATTTCCGCATATGTATATATTTATATCCCTGTTATCTATTCTCTTTGTCTTGTTCCCTTATTTGTTAGATAGTAGCTCATTACTAACTGTCCTGGGCTACGGAGATTGGTTCACCTATCGGGGGTTGTAGGTGCCATCATGACCGAGAAATCGGGTCGTGACAACTTGGTATCAGAGCTTTAGGTTCACCAGTGTCATCGGTATAGGAGCCAATGTCTAGTAGAGTCCTGCGGATCAGGGCGGAGATGTCCGTACTCAATCTTTGGGAGGCTACAGTGGCATTTTAGGAAATTTGACTCTTTCATTGCTTCTGTGTCGTGTGTAGAACCCTTGAAGTTTCTGGAAATCTCATTTGTTCTACTTTATTCTTCCGCAGATGGTTCGTACGAGATCATCGGCATCACGCGGAGATGAGCCTCCCACTCCAGCTAAGGGTCGAGGACGCCCTCGATCAGTGGCACCTGCTAGAGCTTCTAGAGTTGAGAAAGAGCCCAAGTAGCATGTGGATCAGGGGGCAGCCCATTTACCACCAGCTCCAGTACCAGCTCCAGCGCCCACTTCTATGCCAGCTCCAGCCATAGCTCAGCCTCCAGATATTCAGAGATTACTATTACAGCTTTTGGGTATGATTGGAGAGCGGCCTTCTGAGGTAGCACAGACATCCGCTCAGGGGGCAGCCCTGGGTACACAGAGTTCAGGAGCGCAGCCTGCTACTATGGCTCCTCGTGTGGAGGTCATTCTGGTTCCATCATTTGCACAGCCTCTCGCTCCTTGCCCAGCTATGACAGAGTCAGAGTAGAAGGCATTGGGTAGGTTTTTGAGGTTAGCACCTCCGAGGTTTGCTGGAACTTCTGGACAGGATCCATATGACTTTATTACTACCTGTGAGGAGATGTTGCATCATCTGGGTTTGTTGGAGACTCACGGGGTTGGTTATACTACCTATCAGTTGGAGGGCCCATCGAAGTTATGGTGGAGGGCCCAGGTTGCTTGTAGACCACCATCGTCACCTCCTTTGGCCTGGTCTGAGTTTTATGAGGCCTTTATGGCCAAGTTCCTACCTCAGAGTGATCGTGAGCATTGCAGGGAGAAGTTTACTCACCTTACGCAGGGGTCTACGACTATCTCGGAGTATGAGACCCGTTTTCATCAGCTAGCACCGTTTGGAGCTATGATCATTCCTACCGAGGCAGATAGGATTCACAGATTTGTATGGGGTTTGAGGCCAGAGATCAGGCAGCCAGATGAGATATTGATTGCCGGTGGTTGGTCATTTCAGGCTATCGTGGACTATGCCCGTACTGTGGAGGACTTACAGCGACATGATCAGGGGTCCAGAGCTAAGAAGCCTCAACATCAGGGTGTTTATAGTGGTTCCAGCTATGGTGGTAGAGGTCCTGGCCAGTGGAGCCGGAGTTATCAGCCACAGCAGCACCAGGGTCAGTTCTGCGGACCGGTTCAGGCTTCCCTTTAGACTTTCGGTAGTACCTAGTTCGAGAAGGGTCAGAGCAGCCATCAGGGCTATAGCGGCCAGTCTTCGAGGGGTACAGTTTTTGGGGTATCAGGTCGTGGTGGTTATACGGGATCTGCTGGTTCATCTCGACTGAGTAGGATGTCAGGGGCTTGTTTTACTTGTGGTGCGATGGGTCATTTTGCTAGAGATTGCCCTCAGCAGGGTACAGTTCAGTTGGCCGAGCCTTTACGAGAAGTTCAGCCTTCGGCTAGAGGGGGTGGTCGTCAGAGTAGAGGTGGTGCTCCACGCGGTAGAGCAGGTGGTAGGGATGGCGGTCGGGCAGGTGGAGGTCGTCGTCAGTTTTACGCGGTCCCTAGGAGACCAGCGGCAGAGGCCTCAGATGTTGTGATTACAGGTATGACTTTTGTTGTGCCATCAGTCTGCTATGGCTTTATTTGATCCTGGATCCACTTGTTCATATGTATCTGCCTACTTTGTGCCTTGTTTGGGGTTGGCTAGTGAGCCATTATCTGTTCCTGTTTCTGTTTCGACCCCAGTAGGAGATTCTTAAGTAGTGGATCGGATTGTGAGATCTTGTATGCTATCTATTGGTGATTCAGAGACTTGGCGTGATTTGATGATTCTTGATATGCTAGATTTTGATGTGATACTGGGCATGGACTGGTTATCCCCTCACCGTGTGGTTTTGGATTGTTATGCCAAGACCATTACCATAGCTGTGCCCGGTGTATCCCCGGTTGTATGGCAGGGTTATGTTAGCCATGCACCATCGGGGATCATCTCTTGTCTTCGAGCTAGTAAGTTGATTTCCCATGGGTGTTTAGCTTATCTAGCATATGTCCAAGATATTAGTGCTGACCCTACTTCTCCTGAGTCCATTCCTGTGGTTAGAGACTTCCTCGATGTGTTTTCTACCGACCTGCCAGGCCTTCCACCTGAGAGAGATATTGATTTCTCTATTGAGCTAGAGTCGGGTACTAGGCCCATTTCTATTTCTCCTTACCGTATGGCTCCTACTGAGTTGAGGGAGCTTAAGGAGCAGCTCCAGGATCTGTTAGCTAAGGGGTTTATTAGACCTAGTGTGTCACCTTGGGGTGCTCCTGTTCTCTTCGTGAAGAAGAAGGATGGGTCGATGTGCATGTGTATTGATTATCGGCAGCTGAATAGGGTGACAGTGAAGAATAGGTATCCGATGCCGAGGATTGATGATTTGTTTGACCAGCTTCAGGGTTCAGTCGTGTTTTTGAAGATTGATTTGAGGTCTGGCTACCATCAGTTGAGGATTAGGGCGGAGGACATCCCTAGGACAGCATTCAGGACACGTTATGGCCATTATGAGTTCCTGGTGATGTCTTTTGGGTTGACTAATTTTCCCGCAGCCTTTATGAACTTGATGCACAGGGTTCTTGGCCCGCATTTGGACTCATTTGTGATAGTTTTTATAGACGACATCCTGGTATACTCGCGTAGTAGAGATGAGCATGAGCAGCACTTGAGGGTTATACTCCATACTTTGAGAGATCATCGGCTTTATGCCAAGTTCTCAAAGTGCGAGTTTTGGCTTGAGTCAGTTGCATTCCTAGGGCACGTGGTGTCTAAGGATGGGATTAGAGTTGACCCGGGAAAGATTTCTGCGATTTGTGATTGGCCTAGACTTACTTCTGCTACTGAGGTCCGCAACTTTATTGGGTTAGCAGGTTACTACAGATGGTTCGTTGAGGGATTCTCTTCCATAGAAGCACCTTTGACTATGCTGACTAGGAAGGATGTCCCATTTCAGTTGTCGGACCAGTGTGAGGATAGCTTCCAGAGACTTAAGGCCTTATTGACTTCAGCTCCAGTTTTGACTTTGCCGGTTGAGGGTCAGAGCTTCTCTCGTGTATTGTGATGCTTCTGGGGTTGGTCTTGGTTGTGTGTTGATGCAGCAGGGTCGAGTAATAGCATATGCGTCGAGGCATCTGAAGTTTCACGAGCGCAACTACCCCACTCATGACTTAGAGTTGGCGGCGGTAGTTTTCGCGCTCAAGATCTGAGGCATTACCTATATGGAGTTCACTGTGAGATCTTCACTGATCACCGTAGTCTTCAATATATCACGAGTCAGCGAGAGTTGAACTCAAGACAGAGGAGATGGGTCGAGTTACTGAAGGACTATGACTTCACTATTCTGTATCATCCGGGCAAGGCAAACGTGGTAGCGGATGCCTTGAGCCGGAAGGCAGTGAGTATGGGTAGCCTACCTTCTCTTTCAGTTTCAGAGCGACCGTTGGCCTGGGACATCCAGTCCTTGGCTAACCATTTAGTTAGGCTTGACTTGTCGGATCCTAGCAGAGTTCTCGCCAGTGTTGAGTTTCGTTCTACTTTGATTGATCAGATTCAGAGCCGTTAGTTTGAGGATCAGCACTTGTGTGACCTTCGTGATCAGGTTGTTCAGGGTGAGACCAGTCGGGCTACTCTAGATTCAGATGGGGTTCTGAGGTTTGATAGTTGCCTTTGTGTTCCGAGGATTAGTGATTTGATTCAGTTGACACTTCATGAGGCACATTGTACTAGATACTTCATTCACCCTGGCACAGCAAAGATGTATAGAGACTTGAGGCAGCTTTACTGGTAGAGTGGTATGAAGTGGGATATAGCGGATTTCATATCTCGGTGCTTGAACTGTCAGCAGGTTAAGTTCGAGCACATGAGACCTAGTGGTTTGATGCAGCGACTTCCCATTCCTGAGTGGAAGTGGGAAGGGATTATTACTATGGACTTCGTTGTTGGTTTACCTCGTACTTCTCATAGGTTTGATTCCATATGGGTGATTGTTGACTTAGCACATTTTTTGCCGGTTCAGACTTCTTATGGTGCAGAGAGGTTAGCTCAGATCTACCTTCGTGAGATTGTTCGATTGCATGGGGTCCCAGCTTCTATTATTTCAGACCGTGGCACTCAGTTCACATCTCAGTTCTGGAGGGCTATTCAGCAAGATTTGGGTACAGAGGTTCATCTTAGTACCGCTTTCCACCCTCAGACAGATGGCCAGTCTGAGAGGACCATTCAGATTCTGGAGGACATGCTTCGGGCCTGTGTTCTTGACTTTGGAGGTTCTTGGGATCAGTTTGTTCCCTTGGCAGAGTTTGCTTATATTAACAGCTTCCATTTGAGTATCGGCATGGAACCTTTTGAGGCTTTGTATGGCAGGCGTTGAAGATCACCGGTAGGTTGGTTTGATGGTTTTAGTTCTAGGCCACAGAGCACAGATTTGCTTTGAGATTCCTTAGACCGAGTCCGAGTGATTCAGGACAGACTTCGGGCAGCTCAGAGAAGGCAAAAGAGTTATGCTGATCGTAGGCTTCGTGCCTTGGAGTTTAGTGTCGGTGACTTTGTGTTTCTCCGTGTATCGCCCATGAAGGGCGTGATGAGATTTGGTAGGCGGGGCAAGCTTAGCCCCAGGTACATTGGGCCGTTTGAGATTCTTCAGAGGGTGGGTAGCGTTTCCTATCAGCTAGCCTTGCCTCCGATGTTTTCAGCTATACATCCTGTATTTCATGTTTCGATGTTGCATCGGTATGTACCAGATGAGTCTCATGTGTTACAGTGGGATTCAGTTCAGTTGGGTGAGGGTTTAGCCTTTGTTGAGGAGCCGGCAACTATTTTGGCCAGAGATGTCAGGAGATTGAGGTCTCGAGAGATCCCGGTTGTTAAGGTTCAGTGGAGGCACCGTCCAGCCGAGGAGGCTACCTGGGAGATCGAGAGAGATATGCGGGCCTAGTATCCGCAGTTGTTTGAGCCTTCAGCTACCCCCTTGACCTTAACTTTCGAGGACGAAAGTCCTTTTTAGTAGTGGATGATGTAATGACCCTTCCAGTTATTTCCACGTATATGTTTTCCTTGAACCGTTAGAGCTTGTTTGTAGCGGCCCCAAGTCACTTAAGGCTTGTCAGGACCGGTATTTCGGTGTCGGGTCCATTTGTTTGGTCGCATTATAAGTTTTGAAGACAAGTAAGTCGGCAAAAGTTATCGTAAGTTCTTTTAATAATTTTTCTGAACTTTGGGTAAAATGTCTCAGGGATTTTCTCCCAATATATAAAGAGTTAGAAGTCCCCCAAAATACCAAATCAAAGTTCTACGAGTCTAGTTTCCAACGCACAAGACCTCACGTCCAACTGATCTCGGAGTAAAAAGTTATGACTATTTTACCGCGGACTGTCTGGCAGAAACCGGGTTACGAACTGGGTCGCGAACCGGGTCGGGTCAAAATCGGTTTAAAGCCTCAACTTCACGTTTTAAAACGCCATTTCAGTTCTGAAACAGTGAGAAAACATAAGGGAGTATTCCAAGAGAGTTCTTGAGTATCAAAATCATGTGTTGGTGAATTGCGAGCCTAAGTTTGAGAATTTATTAACATCGCGTGTATTTGAAAATATTTTATTTGAAAGTTGAATTTGGTAAAAAGTTATATTATTATTACCTTTTTAAAATATTTTAAAAGTTTATGAAAAATATTTTTGTTAGGATATAATTGTATATGTACTTATTTTATAAGGTTTTTATACATTGTAATATTTTAACGGAGATAGTAAATTTAGTTATGTTGAAATTTATTATTATAATATAGTAGGTTTTATTCGAAATAATTTTCTAATGATTACGGTATATTCAAAAATTATATTTATTATACCACGAATTTATACAATACCCGAGTACGTACGTAACATGGATCCACCTATCAATAAGTGGATAAGAGGAGGTGTGGTGATGACACCCACACCCCCACGTGGGAGTCATGCAAATAGGGAGCAATACCTTTATGGTTAGTTGCTGCCAACTAATGTTAGTATGCCTAACTATCTCATATGTTTCCACATAAGGAAATTGTACCCACCCATTTTTTAAACTCACGTAATTTTGGTGCAAAAACTGCCACAGTATATCATTCATTTGTCACATTAAAAGTTGATTCCAATAAGCAAGATTTTGATGATTTATTGGATCACCGAAAAGAAAATCGATTATCTACGTCAAGTTATTCAAGCCTAAGTTCGAGTTTGATTTTATTTTGGAGTTTCTCGGAGCGGTTCGAGCGTGGACATTGTCGTTTTAGCAGCTTGTCATCGGACGACAGGTAGGTTACGGTTTATTTTCCCTAGACTCCACATATATAGGATAAAATTGTATTAATGGGCATCCTTGGGTTGGTTTATAAGGTTGGTACCACAGACCTCGACCGCTTTATTCATGTCCGCCTACTGTTGTTCCTCCGTCGCTTGTAGTACTTGCCGATATATTTTATTTACCCTTGTGGTCCTGTGAGACCTTGTTGACTCTGGAACATAGAAGGTGGGATTTTGGGAATGTCCGCGAGTCCCAGGCATAGAATTATCCTTCTAGGCTGGTTATGCTTGCTGAGTAGCTGTGGGCCTGTGCAGGGTCGATAGGTTGATTGTGAGCTGCTGGGCAGCTATTGTGTGTGATCATACCATTTCCATGCATATAAAGAGGTTTTATCCATGTTTTACTATGCTTTTGGCTTCGGGCCTACTGGCACTATTTTCTAACCTTGCATGGCCCCTGGGGCCTATTTTTAATGGAAATGATTTGGAAATGGTTTGATTTAACTTGTGAATATTCCTGGGTAAAAGAAAGTAAAATTATGTTTTAAAACACCAGTTTTACGATTAACGCTAGACTCGGCAGGGCCGAGGTGCTAGTTGAGTATTCTTTCTACCTGAGATGATTTTTAGCCTCGGTCGGACCGAGCACCTGATATGACTTTCTACTATTTAGACCCGGTTATGCCCGGGCACCCTTGGAGGGGTTTTTGAGATATTTTCCTACTACTTTAGTCCTGGACAGGGTCTGGGCATGCATATTCGAGACTGGGTCTCTATGTTGAACCCGGACTTGCTTTCGGACGACATGTTTTGATACTGAGTTTTAGTATGGGGTCAGGGACTTCCATGGACCTTGCCATCCGGGCCAGGGGTTGCGGGCTGCGTGTGCCGGAGGAAGGGTATACGGTGGAGTAGAGGTATACGGGCAGTGTCCTTCCATGGAACCTACCTGCTGGGCCGGATCGGCACCGGAGGAGGTACATACAGAGATACCATTTCACTTGAGATCTTCATGCATCATATCATTCATTGTTTGAGGCTCCACCCTTGTTTGTTATTTGTTGATTGTACGCTCCGGTAGTATGGGATGCCGGAGGGTTTGTTTTCACTTGTTTGTGTTCCTCGGTTGTATGGGCGGCCGGGGGACTGTAGGTAGACTCTTGCTATTTACTTATAGTATTGTTCCCTGTTATGGGTAATTATGAAATTGGTTACTGCTAGACTGTTAGTTTCTGGATTGAGATTGATATGATTAGTTGAGTTTGATTCATGTCCCTGAGCATGCCTATCATCACTCTTTCCCTCTTCTTACACCTGAGATTACCGGTATATCGTCCATTTCGTAAACTTATTATGTATACACTGTTATTGCAAGGACCCCAGGTGCGTTACTTCTTACTTTCACCTGTGCCTATGGTGTGTATATTCTGCTTACTGGCCTCACATGTGGTTCTGTTGATTTCTCTCTGGGCTAGTTCCTGTGTACCTTTCATTGATTTCTGTGACTGCTTGCTTCTATTCTGTCTGTTACTACGCTTTTATCTTATATGTGCCCAGTCGGCCTATGATACCTACTGGGTACCTTATGCTTCGCATTTGGTGCTCACCCTACCCCTCTGCATCTTTGGGTGCAGATCCTAGCATGGGCCATCGCCGTTAGATCGCTGTGATTCGTGCTTGGAGATCTGTTGGGGACTACTTCAGACTGAGAGTGAGCTCTTGGCGACCGGAGCTTAGCTTTAATTTATCTTTTGCTTTATGTACTCTATTACCATTCAGAGACATCTTTATATATTGTTTTGGATCGTTTGCACTCCATGTATGTAGTTTTGGCTCTATACTATGATACCAGGTCTTGGGGTTTGGTTTTATTTCCGCACATGTATATATTTATATCCCTGTTATCTATTCTCTTTGTCTTGTTCCCTTATTTGTTAGATAGTAGCCCATTACTAACTGTCCTGGGCTACGGGGATTGGTTCACCTACCGGGGGTTGTAGGTGTCATCATGACCGAGAAATCGGGTCGTGACATATCTTTAGTCTCATTTCAGTTTACAAAACCAGATTTTCATGAATGACCATGCAATAATGCAATGCTAAATAAAAGAGTGTACACACATGCTAAGGGTCTTATTTCTACCCACTAGCCATGAATTATAGGGGATGCATAGGGTCTATGTATCCTGAGATTTTATAAACTCCCACCTTAGGGACTTTTCTGGCCAGATACTTATGCCCTTACTTTACTATAATGATGGGACAATTATTACATCAGATACCAATTAAACAATCATTCATTTTTGAATGATAATATAAAGAAAAATAGGACAAAACGAGGATTATCTGAATTAATAAACAAATGAGAATACTAGATCCGCATGTCTGCCCCAGTCTCCCAAGTGGTCTCCTCAACAGGATGGTTCTTCCACTAGACTTTTACAGATGCAATCTCTGTGGTCCTTAATTTTTGGAAATCTATCAAGAATAGCAACCTCCTTCTCTTTGTAAGAGTGGTTTTCATCCAACAAGACCGAATCCTAGCAAATAATATAGTCACCATCTCCATGGTACTTCTTAAGCATAGATATATGAAACACGGGATGAACTCCCAACAAACTCGGAGGTAACTTCAACTTAAAAGCCACCGGCCTCACACTTTGAAGAATCTCAAAGGGCCCAATATACCTCGTACTAAACTTGCCACACTTCAAAAACCGCATAACTCTTCATGAGTGAAACTTGAGCAAAACTTGCTCACCTTCTATGAAGTGCATGTCTCTTACCTTCCTGTCTGCATACTCTTTTTGCCGGCTTTGACTCGATAGAAGCTTTCCTTGGATGAATTTCACCATTTCCATAGAGTCTCGCAGAAGGTCTGTACCCCGTGGCCTTACCTCAAATGAATCGAACCAGCCAATGAGAGATCTACACCTCTTTTCGTATAATACTTCAAATGGAGCCATGTCTATACTTGAGTAATAACTGTTGTTATAAGAGAACACAACCAACGATAGTTGCTGGTCCCAATGAACCCCAAAGACCATCACACATGCACCGGGCATATCTTACAATACCTAAATCATGTGCTCAGATTGCCTATCAGTCTGAAGGTAAAAAGCCCTACGCAGGTCCAACATGGTACCCAACTCCTAATGCAACTTCTGCCAGAAATTAGAAGTGAACTGGGTACCTCTATCAAAAATAATGGAGATAGGCACCCATGCAGTCGAACAACTTCCTTAAGGTAGATCTTGGCAAACTTAACCACATTATAAGTCAGCTGAACAGGGATAAAGTATACAGACTTCATCAATCTATCGACAATAACTCATATTGAGTTATATTTTCTCTAAGTCTTAGAAGGGCTTACTACGAAATCCATAGCTACTCTCTCCCACTTCCATTTAGGAATGGGCATCCTTTAAAGAGTGCCACTAGGCTAGTAGCGCTCATATTTCACTTGTTGGTAGTTTTGATACTTAGGCACAAAGTCAATTATATTTTTATTCATTACACCCCACAAATAGTGTTGCTTTAAGTCTCGGTACATCTTGATCATACCATGATGTATAGAATACTTAGAATAGTGCGCTTCTACTAAAATGGTGGGAATCAAGTCATCAATACGGGGCACACAAACTCATCCTTTAAGTCAAAGGACAACTTCATCATCAATCATGGCCTATTTGGCCCCACCCCACAACACTTTGTGATGAATCTTACTCAATTTCACATCATCAAATTGTTTTCCCTTAATCTGATTAATAAATGAGGACCTTACCTCCACACATGCTAATAATCTGCCCCTATCAGATACTCCCAGTCTCATGAAGCTGTTAGCTAGAGCCTCAATGTCTATGGGTAACGGACATCTTGTAGCTTTCAAATAGGCTAAGCTACCTTAGAGATATGTTATAGACTTGGTTCTTGTACTTCTTTATTGACTCTTCCTTGTACATTGATTGTCACATCATTTTTTTTTTGTAAAAATCTTGACCAACGGGAAAAAATATTTGACCAACTTGTACAAATTTTGTCAATCACCAAAATACCATATGATCTTGAATGTAGATTCAGAGATCAAGGTAGCTCCTAACAACTTAATGTTTTCTAAGTAAATATTCAATATGACAGCATCACGTATTCATAACTTGTTATACAATAAAGATTATAAAGTAAATATGAAACAAGTAGAGAGAGAATGATATATTATTTAACTTTAAACTCAAACATAAATGAACCAAATTAACTTTCTATTTATAGAAGAAAAGAAGCTTATAACAAAAATATAAGTTCACGACATATCATGCATGAAGCGTCATCCACAACTCATCGTGATACGTCTGACTGCTTGCAAGTTGCCTGCTTGAACTACTTATGAGATGAATGCTTGAGCTACTTGCAAGCTGTCTGCTTGAGCTACTCGTGAGTTGTCTTCTTGAGCTACTTGCAGGGTAAATTTCACAAATGATAACTTACACTACTAAAAAAAGCCTGAAAAGCGATGGCCAAAAGTGACGTTGTCCGTCGCGTTTTTAACCAAAATCGATGGAAAAGTGAAGGACTCACTTCCATAGGAAAATGGTCAGTCGCTTTTCCAAAAGAGACGGACATCGTCGCTTTAAAAAAGACGGACAGAGACGCAACACAATTTATTTATTTTTTTACTTTTTTTTTCAGAAAAACAACATTATCCGTCGCTTTGTTCTTGAGCATGAAAAATAAAGAGACGGAAAGGGACTCAATTGTCCGTCGCTTTTTTGAAAAAAATTAATTGATTTTTCCAGAAAAGCGACGGACAAAAGAGTCCCTGTCCGTTGCTTTTTTGATTTTTTTTAAAAAATTCCAGAAAAGCAACGGATCAAAGAGTCCCTGTCTATCGCTTTTCTGCATTTTTTTCAGATATAGAAATCCGCATTTTCAATATGCACTACCTGCCATTTTACAAACCTAATTCAAATACTACCCAAATCAATACTAATTGCTGCCACAATATTCATTAAGCTACTACAACATCAACAAGAAACTAATATGAAGTAAAACATTCATTAAACACATAAAAGATCCACCAAAAGGACCTACAAAGTGTTTAAAAACTTAAAAGAAGTTCAAGATTATGAATAAAGAGTAAAAATATGAATCCAAGATAAAAGAAGTTGATTTAGGGTTTGTTTGAACTACAACAACATGGATTTTGATAAGTTGCAAAGTATTTAAAAAAAGAGTCAAGATTGCAATCAAATTGCCTCAATCAAATTCACAAGTTCCTTCTCATTCATAATTTTTCACAAGCTTACACAACTTTCACATTATTCCAATAAATTACTCTCTAATTTTATCTCTTAATACTTTAATTTCAACTCCAAATTCTCATTTTCCTAACAACAACACTTACATACACTCAAAATTTTACATAACTTAGCAGAACTTTTGTGTTATTCCAACTGAACCAAAGCACATTTACAAGCAAATTCACAAGTTACTTCTCATTCACAACTTTCAACAAGCTTACACAAGTTTCTCATTATTTCAACTAAACTAAAAATTTATCAATCCAATTGAATTTTGGAAGTGTTTTTCTCCATGAAAATTACCAAATACAATATCTTCACAAATTACTCACTAATTTCACCTCGTAATACTTTAATTTGAACTTTAAATCCTTATTTTTCTAACAATAACACTTACATACACTCAAATTACCACATAACTCACACAATGTTTACACTATTCTAACTAAACCAAAACACATTCACAAGTTACTTCTCATTCACAACTTTTCACAAGCTTACACGAATTTCTCATTATTCTAACTAAACTATAAATTTATCAATCCGGTAAAACTTTGAAAGTACTTTTGCTCCATGAAAAATTACTTAATACAATATCTTCACAAATTACACTAATTTCACCTCTTACTACTTCAATTTGAACTAAAAGTCCTCATTTTTCTAATAATAACACTTACATACATTCAAATTACCGTATAACTCACACAACTTTCACACTATTCCAACTAAATCAAAACACATTCACAAGTTACTTCTCATTCATAATTTTTCACAAGCTTACACGAATTTATCATTATTCTAACTAAACTAAAAATTTATCAATTTGGTTGAATTTTGAAAGTATTTTTTCTTCTTGAAAATTGCCTAATACAATATCTTCACAAATTACACTACTTTCACCTCTTAATACTTCAATTTGAACTTTAAATCCATATTTTCCTAACAATAAAACTTGCATACACTCAAATTTTTACATAACTCACACAACCTTCACACTATTCCAACTAAACCAAAACACATTCACAAGTTACTTCTCATTCACAACTTTTTACAAGCTTATCCGAATTTCTCATTATTCTAACTAAGCTAAAAATTTATCAATCCGGTTAAATTTTGAAAGTATTTTTTCTCCATAAAAAATTACCCTAATACAATATGTTCATAAATTACTCACTAATTTCACCTCTTAATATTTAATTTGAACTTTAAATCTTCATTTTCCTAACAATAATACTTACATACACTCAATTTTTCATTTAACTTACAAGACTAACATAAACTTAGGTTCACAAGACTAACCTAAACTAAGGTTCGCAAGACTAACATAAACTAGCAAGCTGTAATGACCCTCCAGGTCATTTTTTATTTTCCATGATTTTTTTGCATTTCGAGCTTTCCCTCAAGTGGCTACAGGTCATTTATGACATGCCGGGACTCGATTCAGTGCCTGAGCCATTCGTTAGGCCGTTATGGCCATTTACCTATTTTAGAACTTGAATTTAGAAAATCTTTGACTTTGATCAGCTTTATTGGTAAACATGCTCAGAATCAAATTCTGACAGTTATGTTAGCTCTGGAATAGGGATTTTGGTCTGGTAGGACCATTGGTCTGAGTCTTTCAGTTTGGTTTTGTGTTGCTTTTGTTTTCAAGCCAGATGGGTTGATAGGGTTGACTTTGGTTAACATTAAGAGAAGACGGCCTCAGATAAAAATTCCGTCAGTGCTGTTAGATCCGGAATATTGACTTTGGGCTAGAGGGGCCTTTGGTTTAGGTCCCGGGGCTTCCGAACTTATTTTGGGGTATTGAGTTCCTAGTTAGTTTTGGGCATGGGCCCACTTTTCCTTAAAATTATCCCCATTAGGAAATTCATTGATTTTATTGAGTTCAGAATGTCTTTTTCACTCTAGTAGCATTATTGGTTTGTGAATATCGGGTTCCGATTGTGCTCGAAATGCCCTGTAGAAGATTTGAAACTGTTGGTTTTTGTTGTAGGCACAGGCCTTCAGCGTCATCAGCACCCATGGAAGAACGATCGCTCAAGACATCTGGCCCTCCTTCAACGCAATGGCGCTGGCCAGCGCCAATAGCGCCAGCCTGTGCCCAGGCCTATAAAATCCTTCTTTTCTCATTTTTTTCCAGCATTTTCTATCATTTCTCTCAACTCCAACTTCAATTCTCTCAATTCCAATTGCTCAAAAATAGTGTTGGCTCGTGGAAATTCTCCAAATTGACGTTTAGTCTCGCTCCCTCATCATTTGGTAAGCTTCTTCTTCCTCAAGCTTTTCTCTTCTCCTTAAGCTTAAAACCTCCATTGTTAAGGTTCTTACAAGCTTGGGTTTTCTTAGGTTAAATTTGCGTTGATTAGTTTGATTGTTCATGGTAGCTATAGTTCCAGTCGGTGGTCGATTCTTTCTTTCAAATTGGTAGGTTTCCGCCCTTGAAAATTGATAATTCTCCACTTTTGTTCTCTTGAATTAGTAGCACTTCGGGGCTGTTTTGATCCCCGAAGCAAACTCCGTTCGTGCTCAAATTTTGAGCATGGGTTTCTTAATCAACCGTGGGCATAATTTTGAATTTTATTTTCTATTTTATTGCACGGGTCCCGAGGGTCATTTTCCAACCCGATTTCTGGCCTGATTTTTTGTATAGCAATATGGGTGTCATTCTTCTCATCTTGACACCTGGATTGTATTCTTGATAGCGTGGCAGCTTTATAAGTCTATTCAGAAGGGGAAAGCACATGAGTGACGGTTTGTGCTCGCAGTTCGACCCTGAGGTAGGTTACGATTTACTTTATAAACTGAGTTTAGTTAGATTTTATATATTTATATGTTGCTAGAATGTTAGGTTGGATTTAGTTAGACGTAGGCTTAAATCCATTTTATTACTTTAAATTAGCCATTTCGGATTATAGTTTAGGATTATCATGTTTATCCTTAGCCTTGGAGCTTGTAGTATCGTTTTGGCTAGCTTGGAATTCCTAGGTTTCTTTTAGGAGATTTTAGAGGTAGAATAGAGATTCTTGTGTTCCTTTTTCACTATTACTTTCCTTTTTTATCCACTTTATTCTATTGTTGTGTGTAACTGTGGGCCCGAGGCCATAACTTAGATTTAGATGGAGCCTCAGGTCAGTTCTTTTGGTTTGGAGAGTATTTTTACCCTGTTTTGCCCTGTTGTGCGTGGTTTTCTCTGAATATGGATATTTCATGCTCATAGTGCATTGAATATTATTGGAATGGAAAGGGAGTATTTTTCAAGACTTTTGGTTCAAAATGAGGTTTACTCTGGCTACGGTGATTTTTGGATTTGAACCAAACTTTATTGGATTTTACCATGGGTTTTGGAAGGAAAAAGGGGAAAATACTATTTTATGCATATACTTATAGTCTGATGCGGTATTCCGGACCCCCAATGCGTTATTCTTGATTTTACTTTCCTTTCACCTATACATACATATATGCATAGTCCGATGCGGTATTTTGAGCACCCGATGCGCTATTACGGGTTTATATTATTATGCATTCATACATTACATCATCATTTCATCGCATTGCATTAGCTTGGGTGCTTTTTGTATTGTCGGTGGTTTCGGGTAGATCTTGTTACTACTTTACCTTTTTGGCTTAGTTATTTCACTTTTTGGCTTCATAACTAGATTTAGGTGGATCCCTGTATTTTAGATGCTTTCTTGTAATTTATATTTATATATTATCTTTCTACGCTCAGTCGACCTATGATGCCTACTGGGTACCCATTGTCTTGGTACTCATACTACACTTTGTATCTTTTTCTGATGCAGCACCTAGTACGAACCACTCTCACTGATCCTCCCATCGTTCGAGGTCTACTGCAGTTCGGATCGCAGTGAGCTCCTAGCACCTTGGAGACTGTACATGCTTTATATCTTGTATATTCTATCTATATTTTATATTTTGGATAGACAGAGTCTATTGTATATCTACTTTTTACTTTAGTCGCTCTTGTACTAGTGACACCAGGTCCAGGTTGGTTCTAGTGTATGTTTTGTCATTCTTGGTCACTTTAGGGCCATCTTTTGTATATTTGATATAGTTGGTATGTATATATGTAATGACCCATCCGGTCATTTCCACGTTAAGTGTTGAAGTCAAGCAAATCGACAAAAGATATCGTAAGACCTTTAACAAAATTTTCTGAACCTTGGGTCAAATGTATCGGGGATTTTCTCCCAATATATAAAGAGTTAGAAGTCCCCCGAGATACCAAATCGAAGGTCTACGAGTCTAGTTTTCAACGCACAAAACCGCACGTCCAAATAATCTCGGAGCAAAGAGTTATGACTGTTTTACCACGGACTGTCTGGCAGAAAACGGGTTGCGAACCGGGTCGCGAATCGGGTCGGGTTTAACCCGATTTAAGCTTCAATTATACGTATTAAAATGCCATTTCAGTTCCGAAACAGTTATAAAAAATAAGGGAGCATCCCGAGATAATTCTTGAATATCGAAATCGTGCGTAGGCGAATTATGAGCCTAAACTTAAGAACCTTATTAGCATCGTGCGTGTATTTAAAATATTTATTTAAAAGTTTAATTTGGTAAAAATTATATTATTATACCCTTTGGAAAATATATTTGATACGATATAAGTGTATACGTATTTATTTTATAAGGTTTTTATACTCCGTAATATTTTAACGGAGATAGTAAATTTAGTTATGTTGAAAGTTATTATTCTAACATAGTAGGTTTTATTGGAAATGATTTTCTAATAATTATGGTATATTTAAAATATTATATTTATTTTACCACGAATTTACGTAATACCCGAATATATAAGTAATGGGACGAAAATTCTTTAGTACTGCCACCTCCACTCCACGTGTAGGTGGAGGGGGTGGCCAGCAAACACTTAATAGTGAGTAGTGGCAATTAGAGTTGGCAGCAATGTGTTTTATATATAGTAAACATTTATACATTGTTGCTGTTACTTTTCATTACAACTTTCATTTCCTTTCTATCCTAGCATTTACATATGCGAGCAAATGGATGAAGGGAATTGGTGGAAGTAATTTAGTGTTGTGGTTATATTAAATTTGTTGAATAAAATCAAGTTATTCCGTCCCAAATCCAAATTCGATTCCGATTTAGTTTTGGGATTTTCTCGGAGTAGTTCGAGCTTGGACATCGTTGTTCCAGCAGCTTGTCGTCGGACGACAGGTAGGTTACGGTTTAATTTCCCTCGACTCCGTATATATAAAATAAAATTGTATTAATGGGCATCCTTGGGTTGGTTTATTAGGTTGGTACCACAGACCTTGACCGCTTTATTCATGTCCGCCTATTTTATTCCTCCGTTGCTTGTAGTATTTGCGGATATGTTTTATTTACCCTTGTGGTCCTGTGAGGCCTTATTGACTCTGGAACATAGAAGGTGGGATTTTGGGAATGTCCGCGAGTCCGGGCATAGAATTACCTTTAGGCTGGTTTATGCTTGCTGAGCTAGCTGTGGGCCTGTGCAGGGTCGGTAGGTTGAATTGTAGCTGTTGAGCCAGCTATTGTGTGTGTGAGCATATCATTTCGCATGCATATAAAGAGGTTTTATCGATGTTTTTACAGTGGTTTTGGCTTTGGGCCTTACTGACACTGTTTTCTACTAAGCTTGCATGGCCCGGGGGGCCGTTTTTGATGGAAATGATTTGGAATGGTGATTTCCACCTTGTGGTTTAAATCATCAGTTTTACGATTATCACTAGTCTCGGCAGGGCCGGAGTGCTAGTTGAGTTTCTTACTACTTGATATGATTTTTTTGTCTCGGTTGGACCGAGCACATGAGATGACTTTTTACTGTTTAGACCCGGCGACGCCCGGGCACCCTTGGAGGGGTTTTTGAGATATTTTCCTACTATTTTTTAGTCCTGGACAGGGTCTGGGCATGCATATTCGAGACTGGGTCTCTATCTTGATATTGAGACTGGGTCTCTATCTTGATACATGTTCTGATACTGAGATTTGGTATGGGGTCTGGGACCTCCATGGACCTTGCTATCCGGGCCAGGGGCTACGGGCTGCGTGTGCCGGAAGAGGGGTATACGGGGGAGTAGAGGTATACGGGCA